>ML823288.1:74637-94531 GCA_009831015.1 Picea engelmannii | reverse complement strand
ACAGAATGTAAGGAATTCCTTTTCACTAAAGCTGCATAATCTGGTGACATTAAAGCTGCATAATTTGGTTTCTGTATCTGAATTTGAGGCACTTAACATTTTATTATTTATATATTGGACAAACACTACATCATGAAGGATATGTATACAAGTCTGCTTATTGCTTTCATTTTACATAAATTGCAGTGCAATCAATTCCAGATTCAATAGATCCATCCCCAAACCCAGCTAAGATCGAAAGAGGTTTAAAATTATTGGATACATTGAGAATATTAACTCGTTCAGTACACAATCAAAGGGTTTTCAGCTATTATGGAGGATTGCAAACGCTTGTGGCTCTAATGAAAGGTATTATGGAATGCTTTTCTTGCCAACTTTTTTCTGTTTGTTGTCTTGTATTTTTAATCTTGCCCAATGACCCATACCTTCCACTATTTTTTTACAATTTGACAGAACGTTGTTTTTAGTGCTTCTTGTTTCATTAATTATTATCTTAACAAGTTGGCACTCATAACTAAATATGGTGTCTTCTTAAGCTGAGGAAAGTTACTGCCAAATTAGTTTTTGGATAGAAATACACAGAAGGCTTCTTTGAACCTATCTTCTTTTGCTGCCTTGTATTCTTACAATTTTCTTTGCATTTTATGTTGTATTCTCTCTCTTTCTCTCTCTCTCTTTGAAAATTTCATTATGAGAAAAGGAAAAACATAAGAAGAATATTCTCATTGATACCGACCGATAGTAATAAATTCCTCCTAGTCAATGATGACATTAGTAAAAGGATGATTTGCTGTAGGACTTATTGCAATTATTGTTGGTACAAATGTCCTAGGATTAGGACAGACTTCTTCATGGCATTCTGATGTGTGCTCACAGCTGAAACACGGAAAAGCAATGAACACTCTAAAACAAGAAGACGAGATCACAGAAGCAAAAGAGGGAAGCCTTTGCCACCTGTTGAATTATATGTATATATTCTAGAGTACAATGGGTATATTTTCTAAACAAAGTTCGTCCATAATGGGAAAATGTGGATGGGAAAAAAAACTAAAAGACGATGACTTATCTCGTCCATAAATGGAAAACTTGGATGTGAGTAAAAGCCAAAAGAAGAGGAGTTAAAAGAGAAAAAGCTACAAGAAGAAAATAAAAAACCTTACGATCAATATTTACATCCACTTTTTCAAAGTTAATGTTATGATTCTCACCACTTCCTCCTTAGGTGAAATTGACCCCAGTTTCTGCTGGAAAGAGGAATCTACTGTTGAAAAGTGGATTGAGACAACCACTTGGCCTGAGTAGGTAATGTGCACTTATGACCAGTCATGTATGTACTTGTATGCTGTCTTCTTGGAGTCCTGGTATGAACACTGAGCAAAGTGTCTTCATCCAAAGGAGGAGGCTGGAAGTCAAATGTGGTGTACACTGAATGACAGATGGGAATATCCTTATCGAAATGTAAAGGTTCATACAACTTAAACTGATTGACATTAGCCACATCCTTAAATGCCAAGTTGAGCTGACAAATCTAACTGGAAGGTGTTGGAAAACTTGGAATTTGGAACCAGCTGCCTGAGTGATGGTATAAGCCCCACGCTGGGAAAAGTTTGAGCTTATGATGCTGCATATTTGGGAATCTCTACCCATGGAAATGCAACCATACTCTATTTGCAACCTTGAATTGATGAGGAACCCCTGTAGAAATTTAATGACAAAATCAGCATGCACAAATTCTGTCATACACTTAGCAACCTAGAGATAACTGTCATCCATGAACTCTGAGATGCATTAAACCCACATTCAGAAATTGTCATAATCAGAAATACACATTGCTAAGCACTTTTGCAGTGGAATAAACACAATGAACAACAATCACACATCCATGTAATACTCAGAAATGTAGGCAACCAGCCAGGGAAAACCCCAATGTGGGGAAACCCAAAGAGAGAGAGATTTTATTAGCTTCAGAAAAGGTATATCAGCGGCAAGATTACATTTACATCCAAGAGAAAACCACTTACAGCACCCAAACTGTCTCTCCAAAAATCTGCCTTGAAAATCGTGCCAAGTCTGTACTGCTGTACGACCCACTCAGAAAACAGCACCTCGAAATCTGTGCCCCCAATCTGCTGTACAGACTGATCTGTACGGCCCCTTTTTGCAGCAAAGAATGCTCAAAACAGCCTCTATTTCTGTGCCCACAAACTGCCTTGAAAATCGTGCCCTCCTCCCTGCTGTATGGACTATACAGATCCATACAATATGGCCTCCCACACAGCAATAATTTTCAGCACACAAAACAGAGTTTTGCCTTCGGAAATGAGCCCAAGTTCTCTTGGAAAATGCGCCCAGCTTGCTTCCCTTTCCTCTTCTCCTCAAAGCTCTCTCGGAAATCTCTCAATTTCTTCTTCTCATTGTGTCTTGCACACTACCCAATGCATTCTCTTATAATTCGAAAGTGACCTTTCACCTTTCAACTGTCTTTTCACCTTCTCCATCCCTAAATCCAAAGGCCAACATCTAATCTTGCCTTTACATGATCAAGGGACATGATTCATTCCCTCCAAAATAAATCACTTAAAATATTAAAGTACATTTTCACTTTATAGCATAAGTGCACTTTATGAAATAAAGTCACTTTAATATTAGAAGGTACACTTAATAAAAAAATCACTTAATAAAAGAACTACTTTATTACAACTTTATAAAGACCCATTACAAAGTCAAGTGTCTAGTAGTGCAAATATAAGGCTACTTCCGCATAAAAGACAAACCATGCGGAGTACCTCTCGAGCTATAAAATTTAACAACCCCATGCTAATTGTTATCCTCCCAAGGGTAATAACCTTTGGGTACCCTCACAACAGTGTCATGTAGCTGCTTTCATGAGAAATCATGCATCTCTTCGTCATATCTAGACATGTCCTTCCTGTCTCCATTGAGACATGATCCTGCTAGCTCAAGCATGATGCAACTTAGTTCAGATCAGATGCTCAAATATCAGATACACTTTGATGGTCTGGTTTACCTCATAGATATGTTGAGTTTTGGTGTACCTCGGGAAGTGGTTCCCTTGTGGTTTTGAGCCTCTAACCACAAGAGGGAGATGTTGGTACCCTTGTACCTTGTACTTTATGTCTAATTTCACTTTGACTGAGGAGATTTAAGTCAAAAGTGAAATTTGGTCATTTTAGCCTAAAGTGACTATTAATTCACTTTGTGGGTGAATTAGGAGACATAAAGTGAACTTAACCCAAAGTGAGTTTTGAGTTGAGATTATTGTGGGATGATCTCAACCGTTGGTTAGGGATGGCATGGGATGATCCTAGCCATCCACATTTAGGTTTCCTTATGGATTGCTCAAGGAGGGTGCAAGGTGCCTTTGGAGGCTCATTTATTCATTTACTCACTTGGAGAGCTTGAGAGGGAGTATGAGGATGAGGCTGGAAGCATTGAGAGAGGGAAACAAGGGCGCCTCCTTCCATGGAGGGCTCTAGGAGGCTTTGGCTCTCATTATTTTGTGGTGATCACACTTGCTTGGAGGAGGGTGCACTATAGGAGGAGGGCGCACACTTAGCAGGGAGGAGCTACACTTGGAGGATTGCAGATCTGTTTGTTTTAGTGGAGAGGTAACACACAAAAGCACATTTGTGTGCAAGGGATTCTTCGTTAGAGCATCCGGGGTCAAGGCCGCATCACTTCAGTGGATTTGGCAACAAGGGGAAGAAGTGGATTTGGCAACAAGGGGAAGAGGCGCACTAGTCTTAGGCGCATTTCTTCCTGGATCCTTTGGCAAATCTCGTGAGGAGCTTGCTTTGTATACAGGTTCCATCATATTGTATTTCTTGTTGTATCTCATGCTTTAGACACCACTTATATATACTTCCATTCCAAACTGGTTTTCCCTGGGGGGTTTTATCCAGGGTCATGTTGACCAAAAATACCTGTGTTCATTCCATGCATGCTTAGAGTGTAGATCAACTTATTTGTGTTGTTAAGATCTAGAGGAGTGTTACTTGTTTTGAGACATATTGCATGTGCTAACCATCGGCTCAAAAACACTTGCAAGGGCACCTCAAAGAACACTTAACCAATAAAAACAATGGGCAGAAAGTTACTAAACCGTTTGCTATCCTAAAAACAACAAAGGACAGTTTTGGAGATTGAAACTTAGAGCCAATCTCAAGTTCAAAGGCAGACCTTAGTTGGTAGCCTCATAGGACCTCAATTTTCTTCATGGTATCAGAGCCTTGTTCGCGAACACTTGTTGATTTCTAGAGCATCTTGTGGGTAGTTTTTTTGTGATAGCTTGTTGGCAGATTTTGGACAGCTTGTTGGTAGAGTTAGTGGACAGCGTGTGGGAAGATTTGTTGAACAGTTGTAGGACTGTTTTGTGGGCACGTTTGGACAACCTTACTTTCGCTTGTGTGTCAAGCGGTGAGGTTGAGCTCTTTTGCAGTTTTCCAATCATTGTGAGCATCAGTGTGAGCTTTAGTGGACAACCATGTCGGTGTCCCAGATGCGGACAAAGGATAGGCTAGACGGAGCTAGCAAGTGGTCCCCTTGGAAGAACAGAATCACATTCGTCTTGGAGGACCTTGAGCTATGGGATATAGTTCAAGCTCCCGTGGTGATTCCTCTTGCACCTGCTCCATCACTATTGTTGGATGTAGATTTCAGGAAGAAAAACATCAAGGTGAAGAGGACTATTTGTGATGCGGCGAGGGACCACATCATTCCCCATTTGACTGGTAAAGACTATGCATATGAGATATGGGCATCCTTGTGCAAGTTTTACCAGAGTCCAAACCAAAACCGGAGGATGGTTTTGTAGGACAAGCTCAGGAGCATTCCGATGCTCGATTTCGAGACAGTCACATCACACCTAGGCAGATTCACTCAAATTAGAGATGAGTTAGCAGCGGTTGGAGAGATTGTGGATCTAGACTTTTTGGTGAGGACAACTTTGACTAACTTTTCCAAACCTTGGGGTTCATTTGTACGAGGCATTGTTGCCCGAGAGGTCATGCCTACTTGAGAGAGACTTTGGGACGATTTCGTATAGGAGGAGTTGAGGTGCAGCTTTGGGTCTTCAGGACAACAACATACGCTTGAGGGGGATGAGGATCTTTCTCTTTGGACAAAGGGCAAGAAGAAGATTGGGAGGGTGCGAGATAGGGTCCCAAGGGAAGGACCCAACCACCAGAGAATGGCAGTGGGCAGAAGAAGGACATAAGCAAAGTGAGATGCTTTTCTTGTGGTGAGATGGGTCACTATGCTGGATAGTGTCCCAAGAGGAAGAAGAAGAGGCAACAGGGTGGTATGGCAACGACAGCCGAGGAGGAGGAGTTCGATGCACAGTTTGCGAGAGAGTGTGCATTCGTCAGTTATTGTTCAGTTGATGCACCATCCAGTGTCAGGTGGGGAGACAGAGTTGAGGAGGCCCTATTGACTCAGAGTATTGATCCAGAGGGAGCTTAGACTAAGTTTTCGAGACACCATCTTCAGGGGTGACTGGTCCACCCGAGACAACTTCAGTTTCAGAGTTGCTGAGACAGAGGGTTGGTGCAGGGGATTCAGAGCATCAGAGATTGATGAGGAGGAGTAACAGGGCACCACAAAGGCTTGAGCCTCACTTGGCTACGAAGACGAGCAGATCAAGTTCAGGATCCACTTCAGGTGGAAGTCACTTGGTCAGAGGCCAAGTTGAGGATCTTGGTGAGATGCCAAGATCCAGATACTCTTGGTGAGATGCCAAGAGGGAGATACTCTTAGTGAGATGCCAAGAGAGAGACTCTTGATGAGATGCCAAGAGTAGTGACCATTGGCGAGATGCCAGGAGGTAGAAATCCTTGGTGAGAAACCAAGGTTGAGGATCTTGGTGAGATGCCAAGACCTAGAGACTCTTGGTGAAATACCAAAAGATGTGGCTCATTTGCATGCCATGAGTGCAGGACCTTGGTGAGAGACCAAGGAGAGGATCTTAGTGAGATGCCAAGACCTAGAGACCTTTGGTGAGATGCTGAGGGAGTGATCTTTGGTGAGATACCAAGATCTAGGTGGTCTTAGGTAGGTGGAGACAGACTTCCATATAGAGATCAGGTTGGTCGATGGATCAGTGTCAGGGCAGGTTGAGTGTCAGGGTAGGTCGAGAAGATCAGTGTCAGGATGAGCAGATCAGAGACAGAGGCCACTTTGATGAGAGGGTACAACCATACTCACCTAGGCTTTGCCAGGAGGCAAGGAAGTCCACAACTGGGACGAGATTGATTGGTGAGAAACACTTTCCTTGGTAAGAGGGAGTGTTGAGTTTTGGTGTACCTTGGGAAGCAGTTCCCTTGTGGTTTTGAGCCTCTAACCACAAGAGGGAGATGTTGGTACCCTTGTTCCTTGTACTTTATGTCTAATTTCACTGACTTAGGAGATTTAAGTCAAAAGTGAAATTTGGTCATTTTAGCCTAAAGTGACTATTAAATTATTAATTCACTTTGTGGGTGAATTAGGAGACATAAAGTGAACTTAGGGAACTTAACCCAAAGTGGGTTTTGAGTTGAGATTATTGTGGGATGATCTCAACCATTGATTAGGGATGGCTTGTGATGATCCTAGCCATCCACATTAAGGTTTCCTTATGGATTGCTCAAGGAGGGCGCAAGGGGCCTTTGGAGGCTCATTCATTCATTTACTCACTTGGAGAGCTTGAGAGGGAGTATGAGGATGAGGCTGGAAGCATTGAGAGAGGGCAGCAAGGGTGCCTCCTTCCATGGAGGGCTCTAGGAGGCTTTGGCTCTCATTATTTTGTGGTGATCACACTTGCTTGGAGGAGGGCGCACTATAGGAGGAGGGCGCACACCTAGTAGGGAGGAGCTACACTTGGAGGATTGCAGATCTGTTTGTTTTAGTGGAGAGGTAACACACAAGAGCACATTTGTGTGCAAGGGATTCTTCTTTAGAGCATCCAGGGTCAAGTGTGCATCACTTCAGTGGATTTGGCAGCAAGGGGAAGAGGCGCACTAGTCTGGGGCACATTTCTTCCTGGATCCTTCGGAACATGCCACGTAGACATTTCTCAGCCAATCATAAAAACCAGTGTTCCACGGGGACGCGTTGTTAATATTATGGTAGCTTCGGGAGGTATGAACCTCTATTGTGACCTATGACGAGACTAGAATCCTCCGGAAGGAAGCAAAGAATTGAAGGAAACCCTAGACAAGTTGTCGACTGAACAAATACATTTAAATTGAATTTATTGATACCCAGAAGGAGAAGTTGGCCCCAATTAGCTTGCCCAGTTCACTATAAATACAGGGCGCCGGTTTCATTATTTCACATCTTAGCAGTTGCAGTGACAACTAAATTTGCGTAGGCAGTTGCAAGCCGCAGCTGTTTGGTGCGCCAGTTTCTGGGAGAGCTGGAAAGTGGTGCACTAGCTTCTGGGTGGGATCATATGTTCAACTTAGTTTCTATTTTTCTTGCTTGGTGCATTAGCCTCTCTTGGCTATTGATTGCTACCAGGATTCTCTTCTCAGTTAAGGTCAAGGTGCTCGGAGGGTGGCTTCGGCCAATGGTTGGGTGACGAGGGTATCGTCAATGGTAAAACGAGCACAATCTTCTATATTCTAACACGCGTCCCCCAGGGTGGGGGTCGTGGGGGACGCGTCCCCCATGTCCCTGGGACGAGGGGACTCCAAGGGGGATGTTTCCCCACGTCCCCTTTTTGGGGAGACACAGGGGGACTTGGGGGGACTCCAGGGGGGACGTTTCCCCACGTCCCCTTTTTGGGGAGACGCGGGGGGACTTGGGGGGACGCGATTCCCCAAGGTGGGGGACAAGACTCCCCAAAAGGGGGACTCCTAGACGTCCCACCTTGAAAAGGGGGACTTCTGGACGTCCCCCCCCAAAAGGGGGACTCTTGGAAGTCCCCCCCAAATTTTTTTTGCCCAGTAAGACTTAAAAAAGAAAAACTTAATTTTTTTTTTTTTTTTAAAAACAAATATATATAAAATTAATTTATGTTATTGTTGAGATTTATCATATTATCATTATTATTTTTATTTTAAAATTTTTATTTTTTATATTATATATGTGACGTCCCCCCGTCCCCCATTTCCCCAAAATCCCTAAAATTTGGGGGTACTTCGACACGTCCCCCTTGTGCGTCTCCCCGCACCCGTGTCCCCCCATCCCGGAGTCTTGGTGGAACATTGATAAAAACCCTTCTTCACTTAGGTATTGAATCGAGAAGATCTTTGGTATCTCGACGGGTCCCCCAAGTGACCGTTGCTTAATCCAATCACATAATAGGCGAGCAAAAGTCTCGAGAGGAGCTTGCTTTGTATACAGGTTCCATGATATTGTATTTCTTGTTTTATCTCATGCTTTAGAAACCACTTATATATACTTCCATTCCAAACTGGTTTTCCCTGGGGGTTTTTTTATCCAGGGTCATGTTGACCAAAAATACCTGTGTTCATTTCATGCATGCTTAGAGTGTAGATCAGCTTATTTGTGTTGTTAAGATCTAGAGGAGTGTTACTTGTTTTGAGATATATTGCATGTGCTAACCATCGGTTCGAAAACACTTGAAAGGGCACCTCAAAGAACACTTAACCAATAAAAACTATGGGCATAAAGTTACTAAACTGTTTGCTGTCCTAAAAACAACAAAGGACAGTTTTGGAGATTGAAACTTATAGCTAATCTCAAGGTCAAAGACAGACCTTAGTTGGCAGCCTCATAGGACCTCAGTTTTCTTCAAGATATTCTATGTGTAATATTTACTTAGACGTGATGATATAACCTCATGGCACGTCACGAAGTTGTGATTACCTAACGACTGTTGATTATCATTGCATAACATACAAAATTTATTACTTGCGTTGGAGTACCTCGGTGGACATGTTTTCTGTTAGAAGTGTGTCTTTTCCTAAGTTAACTCATACTCCTGGGTGTTTAGACTAGATAACGCAATACAGATCCTAACTACGCTATTCATTTTCCATCTCCCTAGTATTATTCGTGTCCATTCATATAAAAAATAATTGCATCTTGTATGTATGACTTCTCAAAGGTCAAAGTTAAAAGCCTGAATCAAATAAAGCCACAAAAGGCTAAGAGTTGAAGAGTGAAAAGTAAAAAGCCAAGAAAAATAAAACTTGAGCAATGTCCCTCATTAAAAGGCCAATGCCCTAGTCTTTGGTTGTCTAAAGAAAACCTAAAGAATAGGGACTTGTTCAATTAAGTGAACATCTAAAGAGAAAGGCTAAACGGGTTGTAAAAAACTGGCCGAGGAAGGGAACTCAATGAAAGGTTCCCTCTAGAAGGCTTTTATAAAAAACGCCTAACTAAAATAAAGCTAGAAGCAGAAAAAGTTAAGAAATATAACCTATGTATGTCTAAGACTTTGATGGTCATCACATGTATCACTCCCCTTCCCCTTTCGTTTATCTTCCACCTAAAAACTTAGGAAATATGGTTTTCCTTTGGAACAGATTCATTTAAAATGACTAACATTGATTTTTTTTAAAGCAAAAAAAGAACTACTAATTGTTGAGATTTGGGTACCAAGGAAATTGGTCCCCTTGTGTTTGTGAGTCTCTAAACACAAAGGGGGAAATTTTGACTCTCATGCTTGTACTTTATGTTATAATTTCACTCTGACTTTATTCACTTAAGTCTAAAGTGACTTTATTCACTGAAGTCATAAAGTGACATTAATTTCACTTAAATGTGAATTAATGAACATAAAGTGAACGATGGAAACTTAAGTGGATTATGAGATCTAATCTCATCCATCCATTTTGGAGAAAGGCTTATATCTAATCTGGGCCCTTGATTTTCTAGGTTAGCCTTAAGGATTAGGCTAGATGAGGCAGAGGAGGGAAAAGGAGATTCATTGTTCACTTGAGAGAGTTGAGTGAAGAGGAAGAGATGAAGTGAGGGTTTGGAGAAGCAAAGGAGGGGCGCACTTGTTGAGGAGGGTGCAACCTACCTTGAGGAAGCTTTCATGGAGGCTAAGTGAATGAGCTAGATGGAGGGCACACCTTGTGTGTAGGGGCGCAAGTCTAGAAGGCACTTGTTCTTGAGGGCGCACAAGCTAGAGAACGACGCATCCAAAGAGAGGAGGTACATATGCTGGTGAGAGGGTGCATCTTAGAGGGTTGGCGCATTTGCTAGAGGAGGGGCGCACTTGTGTAAAGTGCGCACCAAGTTGAGGACACCAAGTTGAGGAGAGTAGGTGCACTAGAGTATGGGCACAAGGTCCAAGGCAAGAGGCAAGGCAAGGTAAAGTCAAAGCAAAGGAAAAGTCAAGGCAAAGCAAAGTGAAGGGGGTGCACCAAGGCAAAGGCCGCTTTGTTCAAAGGCTGGTAGGCAGAAGTTTGAGGGACTCCATTGGAAGCTTGAGAAGAAGCTTGGATTGTATCAGGTTCCTTGTGTATTTATTTGTTGTAGCATTTGTTTTGAGATCTCCAATATATATCTATCTCTCGTACAGGTTTTCCCCATGAGGGTTTTTCCAGGGTCATGTTGACCAAAAACACGTCTTCGTTTGTCATGGTTTGCTTAGTATTTTCAGCTTAGTAGTTGTTAAAGATTCGAGAGGAGTATTGTATGTTTTGATGTATGTGAAGAGCTAATTTGGACAACAAAACTATCCTACATAAACCCTTCACAAAGAGGCACCAAAAGAGCAAGCAATCATAATCTTAATTTATAGTTGGGTAAAGTTCAGATTTGTTGGCTGTTTTGGACAGCGAGAAAACAGTCCTAAAACAGTTTGAAAGTACCTTGAACTTAGTGCCCAACAAGAGGTCACATGACATGCCTGTTGGGCAGCCTATGGTTTTCCTTTAGAATGGATTCATTTAAAATGACTAACATTGTTTTTTTCAAAGCAAAAAAGGAACTACTAATATTTTTAAGTATATACAAAATATTATAGACAGGATTCTGAGGGGTCTGCCAAAAAGGAAACCAGAATTTTTCCCCGGAATTCTAGATTTTCTGGGTCTATCTTGAGTGCCCGGGCCAAAAACTCATTAGCATTTCCATGGGACATACCATTCTTACAAACCAAAATAGTAAAAACAATGTTCAGAGTGGGATTAAGACAGCTTAAGCCCCTAATGATAGTAAGCAGACAAAAAATACAATACTGATCAAACAATCAATGATTGGGAGGGAGCTGAGGGAAACTCGAGGTCGATTCTTGTCAACGATTGGTTGTCTTTACTGCTCCCTTTACTGGTTCCTCATTGTGGTGCGAACGCGACTCCGACAGATCCTCTTCCACCAAAATGGGTCTCTCCCTGGTCTGGTCCTTGCTCCCTCTATTCTCCGGTTGCGCTGTTTTACCTTTCTGGTCCCCTGGTTCCCGTTCATGGAAGCGGATGCCAAATTGAGCTTTGTAGAAGTGCTCAAAATTAACTTCCAGAACCCACACTGCATGCCTAGTGGCGGCATTTTCTAGTTGTTGTTGAGCAACTGCTCGAGCGACCATCGCTTTGGTGAGCCAGTAGACTCTCGTGAGGCGAAATTATTTGGTCTCTCTGGTTCTAGTATGACCCGGGTCTGGAACCCAGTCCTTGGCTTCTGAAAGGATATCCTCATCTGGAATTTCCCTCCTTTACCTACCGACCTCCTCTTGGATATCTGTCGTCACCCTTTTTCTATTGTTGAACAGAGGTGGTGGAAACGATTGCTGGATTCCCCTGCTTCTTTTGCAGCCCTGGTGCGTGACTTCAGTTTTCCTGGAGAAGGCTATTCCCCCCGTCCTTCGTTTCTTCTTGTGAAGATCTCCAATAATAATCGAGTCCGTCTTTGCCATGGATGCCTTGCTACGGTCAGGGTCCATACCTCTATGCCACAACCTGATTCTCGTCCTCAACCACCCACACAAAAGAGATTGCTGCCCGAGATAACCTCCCCCAGAATTGTTCCCTTCCCCGCTCCAGATAACCTTCACCAGAGAAATGAAGCAACCTGGGGTGAAGGGGATCCCACGAGTCACCATCTTTCTTTCCTCACCACAGTCCCTCTGTTTAACCAGGGAAACCTCTAAAGATGCAAAGCAATTCAGACTTGCCTTAGCTTTGATGCTATGCTTTCCCCCTGGCCTCCTTTGCTGATTATTAGAGCCTATCTTCTGCCTTGAAATTCGTCCTAGCCGCCCCTTTGTGCCATGCTTAATGACTCGGATCTTTCTCCCACGAGTCCAGGGTCGGGATCACCTAATCATAATATCTGCTGTACAAGGGAGGTACACCATGGGCATCATCCCATCTACTTCCCTCTTGTTTTCCACCGCTAGATTGTCGCTCTGTACTGCTATTACCCGAATTAACCCCATTCTCACTCACTGTCGTCCTTTCCAATCTGCCTCCATCTGTCTCATTCAATACCGGGAGTTTTGTCAGCCAGGGTCCAAGTGGAGAGATGCTGCCGTTTAGGTTGTCGTGTGTTTACAACCATCCAAATATGAAATTCCTTCGAAATTCTTCTCCAAAAGAATTGTTCCCTCTAAAATCACTACAAACCTGTCCAAATCCTTTAGATGCATTCTTTCAATGATGGAATCTTTTTCTCCACACTGCCATGCTGTCTGATGTGAATTTTGACCTCTCCCAATTATGGTTTTCACCACTAAACTTTTACAACTTGTTGTAAATGAATTAAAACCATGGGCACTAATAAATGGAGTAAAAAATGACTTTAAGGGTCAGGAATGGGTTTATATTGTTGTTAGGGAAAAGATTGTATTTTTTTGTTTTATTTTTTGCTTTTTTTGGGGTTGAGATGCCTACTTGCAGACAACCAGGGCTCATAAGTCTGCTGAGTGATTCTCGACTCTCGAGTGAACACAGACTTGCAAATTTCCGAGTCTTCCAAAAACTTGGTGAAGTCTGTTGAGTGACTTGTGAGTGAACAACAGACTCGCGATTTGCTGAATCTTCCAAAAATTTGGTGACTCAGCCATGTATTTATCGATGAGTCTCAACAAGTTGTTTGACTTGCAAGTCAAGACTCAAACCCATTGACTAACTTGGTTTGATAACCTTGGTTAGTATTATTAATCTATTTGTATGTACATGGATTTGTTAATGGAAATGAAATTTATATTAGTGTCTACTAAATACCAAATAGGTGAAAGGGCCTAGTGATTACATCAGTCTTGAGAAACCCATACAAAAACAGGGGGGGTCCAAAATGCAACATACAATCACATATGGAATCATAAGATGCTATGTAGTTTTACCTCAGGGACTGTGCAGATTATGCACAGCAGATTGCTGTAGAATTTGAATACAAATTAAAGTAACAGACTCAGAATATCTTCCGAGAAGCAACTTCTAATGATCACCAGATCATCAGGCTCTAATACCCAAGTAATATGTGTAGAGTTGGAGCAAGGTTAGAAGACGAGAAAAAACGTTTTATAGTGGACCTGCATTGACATTGAACTTTTTGGTGAACACGAATGATGTATTTACTAAACTCCAAATGTATGTACCTTGATAATGGAATACTTCAAATATAGAAAGGACTTTCCTCCACAATTTCCATGTTACACTTCTAATGTGGTACTGATGTTACGCATGAGAGATCTGCTAACACTACTTGGATGTGAATATTACTTAATCTGAAATTTCCATTTCAGATAGAAGCACATGTGTGTTGGTGTGGAGCGGGAATTATAATTATGCAACATAGAATACCCAGACCTTCATTAGGCTAGTGAAGAACTATGACATGTGAGGAGGTTGTACATTAAATCATCATCATCAATAATATTTTAAGGAAAATGCCAAAGAGTAATTCTTAGTTTTAATGCAAGTAAAAGTGAAATGTATCCTTTATCGGGAGCTTGAGGGTTTGTGGTTCCACGTGTTTCCGTGTTAATTCCATCCTTTCTAGCTTATTCTAGCTGTCCCATGCCTGGCTGGCTCGTGCTAGCCTTGATTGGCCTAGCTTAGTGCCATAGGGCATCTATGATCCCATAATGGCTCATTCAGAGCCTAAACCCAACTTTCTTATTGACTATTATATTTTGGACTTTGTTGATCCTGTTGCTTCACAAGTAAGCTTGGTGAAAAATCGCAGGATGGTGTTGCCAGAAGGGCCTCAGAAGTCCATCTTGGGGTAATGGCCTTGGTGAAGTGTTACATGGGGTAATGGCCTGGAGCATATTAAACTCTGATAGATGTCTCTGTTTCTGAATACGATTTTATTTGTAGTGAATATCAACAAGGCTGCCACACTGCTTGGCTATTTCAAGTGCAAAGAAAGTAGAGTAAAAGATACAAGAATGGGTGAAAAAACATGTAAATGAGAATTAAGTACCAGATGTCTTGCAGAAAAAGCACTACAAATTAATTGTTATTTCTCAACTTAGAAAATACAAAATAGAAAGTATGGAGCATAACTATTGACTTCATAATGTAAGCGAAACCAAAGGTTCTTTCAGACATGCCATAAACTTTGATTGAACTAGTGGCATAATGTTCACCCTAATCAAGCCAAGATAGCTGGAAATCACAAGAAGTCCAAACATCCTCAGAGTTCTTTACTCCCTTAATTATGATGGCTGGGTTAACAAGTAACAACACGTTACACTTGTTTTTGGTTTCCACTAGTCTCTTTAAGTTTTATTTTTTTAGCACAACTCCATTTAGCTAGTTCAGCATTGAGTTTTTTTCCAAGGAAACCTCACAGGGAAACTGAAGGTACGCTTCCCCACATTCATGGATGGCATCCCTAGTATACCCGTCAGCATAGACTAGTGTGCCTAATCCAGGGAGTTTTGAACCAGGCACCTGCAGGCATGGAATTGGCTAAATGAGATAACCCCTTAGGTTAGCATGATGCTTGTTATCAAGCTTGTATGATCAAATTCCAGTTTGAGAATCAACATTCTCCAGAAAGAAATTAGACTATCCTGTTGATGTTGTTATTAGCAGATTATCAGTGACAGTTTCTGTATCCCCTTTGTTGTTTGTCTTCAAAACTGACGATTCTTAATATTGAAATTTAGAAAATCTTTTGACCATGCTTTTATTCCTCCCCCATTATTACCTCTCTCTTAAACTTTATTTGACATGCTCAAATTCAAACTTTATATTGATAATGCTGACGAAGACTTAAAATTTCAACTGTTCTTTTTACTCCCTGTATCAATGATATTAACAATGGAAGTGTAGATATTTTCTATTAGTCTTTATTGTGGTTTCAATGTTTCTTTCTTCATTTCAAACTCTAGCCAATATATCTGATTGCTAATTCTCGAGGTTTTTAAGGCTCAACTTCAATTACTTTTACAAGTCTTTACTTCCCATCTGCTAGCCCCCATTGTTTATGGCTAGTGAAGAGGTGGATTTTGGAATCAAATAAAAATTATCACCTAGCTATTTGCTTTCATGATTCATTCATTTTTACTTGAGACTGAATTTCAGGCTTGACATACTTGCAGTTCATTCTAATCTACTTTGAACCAACATTTTTTTTCTGTGTAATGGTCATCTATTGCTGCTTTTATGTTCTTTTAAATGTTCTAGGATTTTTTTTTACATGTCTGATCTTTTATGGTGTCAAGTTCATTTTGTTGAATTGAATCTGAAGCTTGGAATTGCGTATTTTTCAGCTGCAGTGGTTCAGTTGAAGGCACTTACCAGTGCAGTTGCAACAGAAGAATCACTACCCTATTCTTTGTCAGTACAGTTGAGCTTCTTGAAATGCCTACTTGCGCATGTTATTTCTGTAGTTTCTAACTTTATCGACACCAATTCTCACAATGATAAAAAGGATGATGTGAACATCAATGATTTGGAGCAAGCTAGGTTGACAGATGCTGCAGGTGCTTCCAATACATTAAACACCTCCAGAAGTCAAGGCTTCGGCTTGAGTTTGAGTCTTATGCAGAAGGTCACAATTCCATTGATGGAGACAGGTGGCCTTAACTGGTTTGTAGGTAAGCAATATGAAACATTATCACCTCAATTTTCCATGTTGTCAAATTTGAAACATATCTTCTCCATGCATCTGTGAAAGTATGAGCTCAGCTGTTTGAACTTTGAAATGATTAAATGTGCCAAATTGCAGAGCTTGCTTTGGTTGGCATAATTGAGATAGGATGAATGTTTCTTAAGAATCTCTTAAAATCAGTAGTTAAATTAGATTCATGACCATTAATTGACCATTACACTTGGGATATAGAGAGGGATTCACTACCTGAGGTGACCACCATATGCAGATCATAGCACCAGAAATAAAAACAGACTAGAGATTTTGTGAAATAATTGCAGTCTGTTTTCCAACCCTACACTAAAGGTACAATTCTACTGCATACTTTCATAATTGTAGCTTCCAGTAAAAATAAAAAGAATTCTGAGAACCGAGCTGCCATCCGACACTGCTGTCATCTGCAGGATTAAAATACTGTCAAGCTGCCACTGTTTGGGAACAACTAACATAGCTGTCCCTTAGTTTTGACTGTCTGCTGATTATCAACGTATCCAATCTATGCTCTGTGGAAGAAATCTCTCAGAATATTGAAAGACGTATAGAAATCAGTATCTTATGCAGTCATCAAAGTAATAAAAAGGAAATTCCTGCAAGAACAAGTTATGCCAAAATTTATAAAAAATGGTTAAAATACTACAGAATTAAATGCCATGCTGGAAAAATCAATAACAGATTCCAACGAGAGATGGGATGAAATAATCAAAATGAGAGATGAAGACAGCAAAAATGGAAGAAGTCACTAATTCACTCAAAGAAATGGTTTATGCCTAAAAAAATTAAGAAGTCACCAATTCACTCAAGGAGTCATTTCCACCTGAAAAAAATCTGAATGCACAACCAATTTCATCTAATAATCTGCGAGCCCCCCTACCAAATCTTACCCCACCCACTACTCCATTGCCTAATTTTACTCCCAACAGCTAATTATACTTTTATTCCATCAACTAATGTTCCACAGCCTACCTTTTGTCTGCTGCATAATTTTCAGAAACTAATAATAATCCACCTGAATGCCAACATTTGATCATCATAACCACAAAGTAAAAATCGAAATGTCAGAATTTGATGGGCAAGACATGAGTAAAAGCACGAGCTTGATAAACAAGGCAGAATAATATTTTGAATTGCATCATACTCATAAGGATATTGAAAAAATTAAAATTGCATCAATGAACTTTGAAGGCCCCACATACGATTGGTACATATGGTGGAAAACCCAGATGACAATGCAACCGTAAATTGGGATACATTCAAAATGGACTATTTAGGAGATTCTAGGACATGGAAGAAAAGGATGTTTTTGGAAAACTCATCTGAATACAACTTGAATTCAACAAAACGGTGATGTGGAAGAATACGCATGTGAATGGGAGATACTCATGACAGGTGTGCTTGGGCTATCCCCAAATCAATCCAAACTTATGTCACTGCGCTCAAACAGAATAAAAAGAACTAAATCAAGATGGATGACATTAAGCCTGTTGACAAAGCAAGACATAGGGAGAAAATGGGAGAAAAAATCTTGCGAGTCGAAATCCTACTATACAGCTAACGAATGAAGTTGTGCAAATCAACACCAAGTTTCCCACTTATCAAATGAAGAAAAATCAGGCTATATTCCATGGTCCACCACATCAGTGTGAGAACAATATGAATAAACAACAGAATTTAGAATGTGAAGAAAGGAAGGAAAGTCAATGTTGCAAGTGTGGTGACAAATGGATGCCTGGTCATAGATGCGAACCAAAAGTATTATATCATTGTAATATCGAAAATGGGAAAGAAGTAGTGTTAGGGACCTAACCCCCTAACCTCTCATGTAAGGCTTAGATCAGTGCTTTTAGGGTAAATGGAGTCTCTTTTTAGCAGCGACAATCTTGAAGGAAAAAGATAATAATAGAGCTAGAGACAAGAAGGTTAATAATTGAAGTGTTGGTAGCCCAAGGCTTCAATCACTAAACCTTAGGGGGAAAATGGCCTCTAGGAAGTAGGTAACCCCAGGCCCTAGCGATTTTCCTCCTTCTTAGCTCAAAGATGAAGTAGATGACGGCTAGATGAAGCAAAAGAAGCTAGGGTGTTGCAATGGCAAGACCCTTAGCACAAAGCTTCAAGAAAATTGGTTTTCTAGCATAATCTAGTAGGTGAAAGTTATTAAGGCAAGAACAATAACATGTGCTTTAGCCTCCTAGGGTTGTAAGCTAGAAATTTCATAGTCTTAGAATAAATGCAAGATAAATACAACCATAACCATTCAATGAAGAAGAATTGCAGAAAATTTACTTACATTCACCAAGAATCATCTAGCAATAGGCCTAGTTGAAGACTTCCACCAAGAAAAATGCTAAATTACACCAAAAATAGCCTCCTTCAAAAAGTGCACACTAAATTTCAGCCAAGAAACCCTAATTTGGGCACAAATTTCAGACCTCACTTAAGTGTGAGTGAAAGATGATGCAATAATACAAGGGAAAATCCCTTATTTATACAGTTACAATGACCAAAATTTGGTCAAAAAGGCCGACATGGCCAATTTACATGTAATATCCAGTTTTTACATAAAAATGACAATTTAAACCCTAAATCAAGTAGAAGAGGTGATGTTAGGCCTCTCTAGTGAAACGTTGGCCTCCAGGAGCAAAACGTTAGGCCTCCCAAGGCCTCTGGATCAAGCCACATGTGCCACTTGGCACATAACTGCCTCCAAAGTGTCCATCAAATGTTGGTGACGTCAAGGGTCACAGAGGTGACATCATGGGCTTTTCAAGGCCAACATCATAGTAGGAGGGCAAGACCCCCCTGGGTCCAGGCTTGCCAGGTTGTCTCTGGTGGAACTTCCTCCTCTCTCTCTGGTGCAAGTCTCTGACCTGTCTCTGCCCCTGGCTAGGGTCTCAGCATCCATCTGGTGGGAGTTTAGCCCTATGGAGGTTTGAACTAATCATCTCCCCATGTGTACCTGTCCGTCGGGTGTGGCCCTACAACAACAAGAAGTACGCCCTCCATGGGCTCTTATGTCACAGGGATCATAGCAATGTCAATCACATCTAATAATCAAGTTATCTAAACATGTGCATAAAACCCCCCTTTCCCAGATAAGTGCTCAAAGACGTTATGCTATTCTACAAGCCAGGTTTGGAGAGGACATCAGGAGGTCCTATTGGGCTATTTCTCATTGGATGTGGGATGTTTCCAGGTGAAGACAAATCCAGGCCATGTAAGTGGATGAGGTGGTGTAGGGATGTTTGAGCAATGGGTGCAGTGATGATAGGGGAATGTATGGCTTACCTGTGGGTGCCTCTGAAGAGGGTGAGCTACACCTTGTCATGGATGCAAATTTTTCCAAGCCCATTCAATGCCTTCTATCTTTTTTTCTTATTGCTTTTTCTTTCAAGAGACTAGTTAGGGGACACTGCCCTGGCGTGGTGACCAGTGGTGACAATGTTACCCACAAGCATTTCACGGAGATGAGAAGGATGGCTCGTGATGAGACCCCCTTTCTCTTGGCTATGCTACCAAGAGCCACTACCTTGGCGTGGTGACCAACTGAATGGTAGTGTCATACCACTACATGCCCATGGACCTAATAGGCTGGCTCGTGATGAGACCCCCTATCCTCCAACTAGGTCTTGATTTTATTATTTTATGGGTCCCTCTGTTTCTTGCTGGGAAGCCTTTTATTGCTTTCTCGGGGATCCTTGGGCGAAGCATCTAAAGGTTTTGTTCTTTTGGCTTTTATCTTTTGCCAGCTACTTTAACCCTCTGGGCCTTTAGCCCCTTCCTCCCACAAGGTAAGGTACTGTTAGAATATAATGGATGTGCTCGTTTTACCATTGAAAATACTATTGTCACCCAACCATAGGCCGAAGCCACCCTTCGAGCA
>ML823288.1:31170-43593 GCA_009831015.1 Picea engelmannii | reverse complement strand
TGTAGATTTCAATTCTGGTATTCCTTCAACCATCTTTCTGAGGAAAGGTAATGCTTGATAATTGATATGAGCGTACCTTCTATGCCAAAGCTCATTAGGGTTGACTTCGTCATGTACTAGAGCTTCTTCATTTCGTTCTAGTAATCTATACAGATTTCCTTCACGTTTTCCAATAACCCTAGCATCTTCTATGTTGGAATCTTTATGCCATGATAACACTTTTCCATCCATGAAGGCTATTCTGTTTCCTTTGTCTTCTAAACATGATATTGATACAAGATTCTTTTCTAAACCAGGTACATATAAAACATTGCTTAAGTGAACATGATTACCTGATTCCAACTTGACGGAGGCTTGTCCAAATCCTTCGATGGGGTAAGTGCTTTTGTCTCCAAGCTCCACTTTGTACGATGTCTTTCTCTCATTGAGATTTGAGAGTCTAGCTTGATCACCCGTCATGTGCCTGGAAGCTCCACTGTCGATTATCCACATATCGTCTTCAATTGTCCCGGTAAGTGATGAGTAGTGTAAGAGACTGATTGTTTCACACATGTCCTCGGTTGACTGGTAACTGGTCATGCCTTGATCCAAAACTTCAACTTCGTCATTTCTGTCTTCTGAGAGAGTCAATAGGTGCGCTGAGTTAGGGCGCATCTGAATATCTTCTCCTTGAGCGAGATGCTCCATCACAAGGTGCCGGATCTGAGAATTAGCGTTTCTGCAACTGCTTCTGCTAGCAGTCCTAGCTTTAGTGCTTTGGAAGCTGCTCCTGCTAGTAACCCTAGCGACAGTTCCTCAACGAGCTCAATATCTAGCGGCCATGTTTCCTTCCAGCGTTTTAGGCTGACTGAAGGGGTGTGGGCCCATAACCTGTTAGAATATAGAAGATTGTGCTTGTTTTACCATTGACGATACCCTCGTCACCCAACCACTGGCCGAAGCCACCCTCCGAGCACCTTGACCTTGACTGAGAAGAGAATCCTGGTAGCAATCCAATAACCAAGAGAGGCTAATGCACCAAGCAAGAAATAGAAACTAAGATGAACAAATGATCCCAACCAGAAGCTAGCGCACCACTTTCCAGCTCTCCCAGAAACTTGCGCACCAAACTGTTGCTGCCTGCAACTGCCTGCGCAGATTTAGCTCTCACTGCAACTGTTGAGATGATGAATAATGAACATTGGCGCCCTGTATTTATAGTAATCTGGGCAGTTTAACTGGGGCCGACTTCTCCTTCTGGGTATCAATAAATTCATATTAAATGTATTTGTCCAGCTGACAACTTGTCTAGGGTTTCCTTCAATTCTTTGCTTCCTTCCGGAGGATTCTAGTCTCGTCATAAGTCACAATAGAGGTTCATACCTCCCGAAGCTACCATAATATTAACATTTGGCTCCTTAGGAAGCTTGTTCTTTGCTTGGACTTGCTGAGAGTTTACCGAAACCCAATGGTCTCACTAGTAAACTCACCAAAAGTGCTGGATGTACAACACGGTAAACCGTCTTACTTCGCAGGTCACTTTCAGGCCTTTTCCTTCCAATGAACTAACAACTTAAGAGATTGCCCTATTAAACTAGCAAGGTTCAATTACTTGATAAAAGCTTGAAATAGATAGATCACACACCTTGCTTTGTAAATAAAGTACTTGCACAAACACTTGAAAGTGTAAAGAAATGAATTTGCAACAATTAAATGTATGTACCCTGCTTTGTAGTTGAGAAAAGATTAACAAGATACTGTTTTGAAATTTAAACACTGTTGCAATATTGATTAAAAAAAGGAAAGTACTTGAAGTAAAGCTAGCTAAGCATGCAAGATAGATTAAAACTTGGTTAACATGCATAAAGATTAGAGTGTTGTAGTGTGTCTGGTGTTTTTTGAGTTGTGTATGTGATTACCAGATTTTACGCATGCATCAATCCAAAAAATGAAACAAAACCCACAACACAAATCCCCCTAATGGGGATGAAGAAATTGGGCGCAAAGAGCCCATTTTTATTGCACTATTACAACAGAGAACCAGTGTTCTCTTTAGGCCTTTAGCCTCTTTAGAAAGAAAGGGATCCTTATAATTGGATCGTTTAGAAGAATACAAGAAAAAGATAGAAAAAAGAAGAACTTCGTTGGACTAAGTTGAAACCCCCAGGGTGCCCGAAAATCCTTGATTTTGCCCAAAATTGGCAGAATCTCCTCTTGAACCTGTATTTGCTGCAAGAAAACAAGAAGTAAACAAAGTTAGAAGATGATAAGAAAATGTTTTAAACAATAAAGATTTTTATCAAATTTTTTGGAAAATTTTCTAAGGCAAAAATGCAAATTTTTAGGGCCTTTTTGGCAATTTGCATGGACCTAACTTAGGCTCTTTTGAATGCTTCTGTTTGCTGTTTTAGAACAACAAACATAAGACAGCCAATTAGCTTGATCAGAAACTTAAAACTAAGCAACAAAATTTATCCCAGTTCTAGATGAAAAGATAAAAAAGGTTGCCTAAACTTGCCTAGATCTATCCTTTGAAATTTGACAAATTTTAGCTTAGATCTAGCAACAATGCATGCAAACTTTAGATGTTTAAAAATGAAATATAGACTTGTTCTAAGTTGCATGCAATCAAAGTAAAAAAGAGGAAAAAAAGTTTATTAGTTTTTCTGGAGTTTTCGTCTGAGCCTGGAACTTTTGGGCTATGGGGTTATTTTGGTGTGAAGAAGAGGGAGCTTGATCTTAGAATCTTTTGGACGAAGACGATGGAAATCACCACCTGTCGATCCTCCAAACTTGAGGAACCTGTAACTATACACTTCAATCCTGCAACAAATTATTAAAGATCTTCCCTACACAACACAACTCACATACGCATGTTAATTTAACCGAAAATAAAGCATGCAGTATAAAATTCTATGAAGTAAAGAAGTAGTAAGATAAATCAAGCTAGATTACTCTTACCCTATTATATGATAGCATACCTACAAGGCTTTAACAATTAACCACAAAACTGAAATGTAAAAAATACATGTTACTTGATGAGAACATTTGCATTTAGGTCAAAGCATCCACACATTTGAGTCCACACCAAAATAGCTCCAAGGTCTTTCTTATTCCAAATGATTACAAAAATATTACAATAGCTTGCTTGCCCAAGACTGAACTAACTTGAGGAGAGGTCGACCCTTTCTTATATAGCATTTGAGGTGACAATTCCTAAGTGAGCATGCGCTAGGGTTAGGTTTAGGGTTTAGGTAATGCGTGGGAGATGAGGGAGTTGTGCACTAGTCAAAGGGTAGATGCGCTAGGGATAAGGGGAGTGGATGTGGAGTGGTGTTTGGTAAAGAGGAGTGAAAGGGGAGTGAAGGGGAGTGATGGGAGGTGTGAGTAGGAGTGAGGGGTAGTGAAGGTTTAGTTAGGGAATGCATGGGTCCTTTAGGAGATGCACCATGCTCTAGGAATGCGCCACCTAGGAGAAGGGGTCGAGTTCCCACTTTGGGATCTCCTCCTAACTCCATGTCACCTCAATCAAGTGGTCCCTACCTCAGTTAAACTCGCCCAGGGCCTCCAATCAACTTGGGACATGAAAAAACATGTCTCAATCATGTTCCCTAGTTTTCCTAAAATTTAGGAGATTAATTTAATTACCCCTTTTCCATATTTTTTGAGTAATTTTGATTTTTTAATGATAATAATCACTTTTTTGCCTCGAAAGATGGGAAATAGGGGTTTACATAGTGTTCTGGATTGGAAAACCACTGTAAATATGGCATCTGACAATGTTTGATGCCATATTTTTTACATTTATTGACTTAGAATTAATAAAGTCCATTTTTGCGGGAATTTAATTAATTTACTGAAAACTTAAAAAAAACCTATCAAACATAGCCGCAATTTCCAAATGACTCAATCAATATGTCCTAGCATGAGCTTATATACATTTAGACATTAGACATTGGATTTTCCATGCCAAGACCTGCTTGTCAACACATACTCCGGCTCTGGAGCAAGTCTTTTGAGTGAAAAAACTTGGAAATTATTTGATTGCTCACTAAGGCAAGTAGAAAAAATAATTAACAAGTAGAAAAAAAACACTCCAAAGTATGTGCTCACTCCTGATCTTGGGTGGCCAATAGCCTTTTACAATATCTCATACTTAGACATTTATTACAATGGTGGAAATGAGGAAAAAATGGGTCTTTTACAAGACCGACTGAACTTTGAACTCTGCAAATATGAGCACTGGTTGCTCATTCTCTGGCAGCTCTTCAGGAAATCCAGCTTGTGCAAACTGGTGGATAACAAGACACAAACAACATAGAAAGGGAACCGACAAGATTTCTTCTGTTCAGCATTGGGGCCTTTCGACACTGCTTTTTTCCTATTAAGAGTTTGGGCATTCCGCTACTATAGTATTATTCAGATCGGAGTGTAACTCTGCAGGAGTAAAAAAAAACCTCTGGGTCCTGCCCGCCCCATTATTTGAGACCTATCCCGTTGGATTCTTCTCTTCACCCTGATCACAGTGGTACCTATCGTTTTCAACCCTTTTTTTTCTCCCATGGACCTGACCCCTTCTCGACACCCTTATTTGACACCTATATCATTGCATTCCTCTTTTCACACTGAACACCATCATATATATCAATTTTCACTCTTTTTTCTGTGGTCCCACTTCCCCTCTTCTGTTCCCCTCTTTCACCCATGGCCAACACTCGCAACCAAGAATTCCTTCACCTGCAAGATGAATCCAAACAACACAAGGTAGACATCCAAAGGCTAACCTCTGAGCAGTAAGAGGCGTTGCAATTCCTCCCTCACCGAGTGGTTGAAACAGACCCTTGGCTCTCCCTCCCTTGAACAACCTTCCCACTCTGAAGGTGAGAACTCTTCCCATAATATGGTCCTTCATTCCAATTCCCTTCCTCGTGACCCTCGTCTTCCTTGAGTTGAAGTGAACAAATTTAATGGATCCAATCCCACCAGTTGGGTCACTCAAATGGAACATTATTTCTCCTTGCATGGAATTACTGATGATCTAGCCAAACTTCGTTATGGTGTCTTCTATTTGGATCCAGAATGTTGGCAATGGCGTAGAAAGACACGCCAGGGGTATGTTGCTTGGACTCAGTTTGTGGCAAAGCTATATGACAACTTTGACACTGACACCCACTATCTTGGCCGTTTGACCAAGTTGAAGCAATCTGGCACAATGGAAGACTTTATATCTGCCTTTGAACACTTGGTTTTCAGAACGAAGGGCATGTCTGATGCTTTCTTTCGGGAATGTTTTATCAGTGGCCTCAAAGATGAAATTTGAGCCCAGGTCCTCATGGCTTGCCCTCAAACTTGGTTGGAAGCTACTCAACGTGCTAAGGAAGCCCAGCAAATTGTCTTTGCTCAGACCCGCAAACCTTCCTTTGTTCCTCGCACTTGACCTACCAACCCTGCCCCTCCTCCCACTCCCCTCAAGATCCAGAAATTAACCCGGGCTGAAATGGCGGAACGCCAACTCAAGGGCCTTTGTTATAATTGTGATGACAAATATTTTCCGGGGCACAAGTGTAAGGAACAAAAGTTGTTTATGGCCATCTCTGAGGATGTTTCTGAAGAAGAGCTAGAGACCCCCCTGTGGCAGAGTTACCCGAGGCAATTGATATTACTCCGCCCTCTGACCAACCAGAAGTAGAACCGGTCATTTCATTGAATGCTCTCACTGGCTTCTCTTCTCCCCAAACCCTCAAGCTCATTGGCTACATTAAGAATTGAAAGGTCATTATCTTAATTGACAGTGGCAAAACTCATAATTTTATTCATCGTCGTATTGCCCAAGAAACCCATTGCTATATACATGCAGTCAACAACTTTCAAATCATGATTGCCAATGGAGGTTCCATGAAATGTGGGGGGTGTTGTGAAAATTCGTGTCTCCAAATTGGGCAGTACACCCTTAAATCTCATATGTTTTCTATTGACATGGGTGGTTGTGATATTGTGCTTGGTGCGGAATGGTTACGCACTCTTGGTCCCATCCTCATGGATTTTAAGGAATTAACCATGCAATTCCAATAGGTGGGACAACCCTATAAATTCCAAGGAATCACAGTCGTCTCCCCTGAGATCATCAGTTCCCATTGAATGGAAAAACTCCTCAAAATAGGTCATTCTGGCATTATTGCCCAACTCCATTGTATTCAAGCAATTGAGACACATGTGGTGCATCTTGACCTCCAATGTATCATCTCCAAACACCAAGCTGTTTTTTCCACTACCCAGGGACTTACTCCTTCTCGTGGTGTCCATGATCAATCCATTCCTCTCATTCCCGATAGTCTTCCTCCCAATGTTCACCCTTATCATCATCCCTTTGCCCAAAAGAATGAAATTGAGAAAATTGTTCAAGAATTGCTAGCCGCAGGTGTTATCCTCCCTAGTACTAGCCCCTATTCTTCCCTTGTGGTCTTGGTACTCAAAAAAGAAGGTACTTGGCGCATGTGTCCAAACTTTCGTGCCCTCAATAAACTCACCATCAAAGACAAATTCCTGTTCCTGTCATTGATGATCTTTTGGATGAGTTAAGTGGTGCTCAGTACTTTACTAAACTTGATCTCCGTTCTGGCTACCACTAGATACGTATGCAAGAGGAAGACATTCCTAAGACTGCTTTTCGCACTCATGAGAGTCACTATGAATTCTTGGTCATGCCCTTTGGCATGTGTAATGCTCCCTCCACTTTCCAAAGTCTCATGAACCATGTTTTCCGTCCTTTTCTCCACCATTTTGTCCTAGTTTTCTTTGATGATATTCTCATCTATAGTAAAACCTGGACAAAACATCTTACCCATGTGGATCAAGTTCTTAGTCTACTCTCTTAGCACCAAAATTTTCTCAAGAAATCTAAATGTGCCTTTGGAGTTTCGGAAGTGGAGTACTTGGGTCATATTGTCGGAAAGGATGGTGTAAGGGTGGATCCTAAGAAAATTGAAGCTATGCTGGATTGGTCGCACCCAAAAAATCTCAAGAGCTTGCATGGTTTTTTGGGTTTAACATGATATTATCGCAAGTTTGTTAATAATTATGGAAAAATTGCAACGCCTCTTACTGTTCTTCTAAAAAAAATGCTTTCACTTGGACTCCAACAGTTGATCAATCATTCCAAGCATTGAAAGAAGCCAATTGCACAACTCCTATCTTCGCCTTTCTTGACTTCACAAAGACTTTTGTCCTCGAATGTGATGCCTCATGATATGATAGAATCTCAAGAACCTCCCCAGATGACGATCTCTCACAAGAGAAAGCCAGCTTGGGCAAGGGAACTTATTCAAGATGGAGAGAAGTATGGTGACCTCGGAGGAACCATGAGACAAGTTAAGAAACCTAAGCCATTCTCCAGTTATATTGCTTTGATGTGTGATCTCATAGAGAAGGAGCCTACTTGCTTTGAAAAAGCCATTCAAAAGAAAGAATGGGAAGATGTCATGACAGAAGAATACCAATCCATTATAAAGAATGATGTATGGGAAATAGTTCCCAGACCGAAGAGCAAGGATGTCGTATCTTCCAAATGGCTATACAAGATAAAACATGCTGTTGATGGAAGTATTGAGAAATATAAAGCAAGGTTTGTCGCTCGTGGCTTTTCTCAAATGGAAACCATTGATTATGAGGAGACGTTTGCTCCTGTAGCCAGATACACTTCAATCAGAACCATCATAGGCCTTGCAGCTAAGATGAAGTGGAAGTTACACCAGATGGATGTGAAAACAACTTTCTTAAATGGTGTCATTGAAGAGGAAGTGTACATAGAACAACCTCACGGGTTTGAGTTTGAAGATAGAAATACACATGTCTGCAAGTTGAAGAAGGCTCTGTACGGATTGAAGCAAGCTCCTAGAGCTTGGTATGGAAGAATTGAGAGTTTCCTGACAAGCTTGGACTTTACAAAGAGTAAAGCTGATTCTAACCTTTACTTCAAGGTTATGAATGATGAGCTTGTTATATTGCTGCTGTATGTAGACGACTTATTCTTAACTGGAGAAGAAAAGCTCATCACTGATTGTAAGAAGAAGCTTGCTGAAGAATTTGAGATGAAAGACCTAGGCTTAATGCACTATTTTTTAGGTCTTGAAGTTTGACAGAGCCTAGAGAAGATCTTCCTTAACCAGAGGAAGTATGTAGTTGAAATACTGAAGAGGTTTGATACGTTGGAGTGTAAATCCATGAATACACCCATGGAAAAAAAGTTGAAGCTCCTGGTTGATACTTCTTTAGAATTGATTGATGCTACGCTATACATACAGATCTGTGGATCGTTGATGTATTTGACGAACACCAGGCCAGATATATGTTTTGCTGTGAACACCTTAAGTCAGTATCTGGTAGAGCCCAGACGTGTTCACCTTGTTTCTGCAAAACATGTGATGAAATACCTTAAGGGTAGGTTGGATTTTGGTCTCTACTACAATGGAGATCAAGACTTCAGACTGATTGGTTATATCGATTCAGATTGGGATGGAAGTGTTTCTGACAGAAAGAGCACTTCAGGATGTTGTTTCAGTCTGGGGTCAACCATGACTTCATGGCAGAGTAGGAAGCAATCTAGTATTGCTCTCAGCACAACAAAAGAGGAATACGTTGCTGCATGTTCCGCCAGTTGTGAAGCCATATGGTTATGAAAGTTGTTGACAGGTCTATTTGATCTGGAGATGGAAGCAACCGTGATTCTATGTGATAACGAGAGCTGCATAAAGATGACAGAGAAATCTGTGTTCCATGACAAGTCGAAGCACATAGAAATACGGTATCACTACATCCGTGATATGGTGCAGAGAGGAGCCATAAAGCTCCAATATGTTAGCACAAATGAGCAGGTTGCAGATGTGTTGACCAAGCCTCTGTCTCGTGTAAAGTTTGAGCACTTTTGAGACAAGCTTGGAATAGTCCAAAAGGACCTCCCTCGAAAGGGGGAGTGATGCTGATGATATTATGGTATCCTGACCAACAATGGGTAGCTCAGTTAGGATTTTATATCCTAAGGGACAGATCATCCCTGGACAGATCCTGAAGGTCCGATAAGGATAGTCGATCAGAGTACTTGTGCATGTATATGCTAGCTGTGGTCAATAGTGGTAGCTCCGTTAGGAGTTTTATAATCCTAGGGAATCTTATGATTCCTGGGCAGATCTCGAAGGTTTGGTAAGGACGGTCTGTCAGAGTACCAAGTGGTAGCTCCGTTAGGATTTTATATCCTAGGGAATCTTATGATTCTTGGGCAGCTCCTTAGGGACTGTCAGAGTACCACAAAATGTTGTAACACCTGCCTCATCCTGTTGCTCCATGATGATGATGTTGTTGCCCCAACCTTCGTGCTGTGATGATGTTGTTACTCTAGCCTTTGTGCTGTGATGATAATGCTATTGATGTTATTGATGATGATGATGTATTAGTGTTATACTAATCCATGTTGATGCAGATGATGATGATGCCATTCCAGCTCCTTGCTGTGGATGATGATATTGATGATGAGAAAAACTTTCGATGATTTATAGATATGCCAGTTAGTGTTCCAGATGTTGTTGATGTTGCTGCCCTCTCTCTCTCCCGATGATGTTGTTGAATACCCTTCTTGTTAAGGGGGAGTGTTGAAATATTGTAACTGCAAAGAGTATTCTATTTATTATTGAGTCATTATTAATTAGATCAATCCCCTTTTGTGGATTGATCATGTCGGGCATTGTAAATGACGAAATCCCCTTTTGTGGATTGGTCAAACCCTAATTATATTATGCTAATTAAGAAGTCAGCCCCCAGGCCTAATTAAAGTGGTTTTAACCACTAAGAAGAGAAGTTGGCCTTGCCCAGTGAAGAGACACCTTTCCAGCGCCTGCTAGCTAGTATAAATAAAGGAGGCTAGCCCTCATTTGTACACTCACTTAGCTTACTCATCTAGTGCACAATTTTGAAGGAAGCTGTAGTTGCTAGTTGCCGAAAAAAGGAAGAGAGAGGCGCATTGCTCAGTGTTAGATATTCTCTAGTGTTTTGGTTTATTGTTTTGGCATTGTATTGGCTATCTATATTAAGGAAGTTTTGCTTGGTTTTCTCCCCCATGAGGGTTTCCCAGGATAAATGTTGTGTATCTTGTGATTGTGTTTCTCTCAATGATCCTACCTATGCAATGGTTATCTAGTAAATTGAAAAGAAACCTAATAATAACTCAAAACTTAACACTTGGAGGCACAAACCCCAATCCAGACCCACTGTCACCTCAATCTGGACTCCTTCTGTCTAGGCTCACTCCTAGGGAAGCCAAGGGGGGTAGACCCTATTAAACCATGTGAAGGTTTTATTAGTTCTAAGAGTTAATTAATTTGTTGATTAGGGAGACCCAACCCAATGACAATCAACCATGCAATATGCGGTTATTTTAATGACAAACAAACCTTTTACAACAATTTAGACCAGTGCCTAAAGATAATCAAAATTCTCTTATTGAAATATATTCACAAAAATATATCTTTACAACTTGAAATAAAGAACAAATTTATCCACACAATGATTAAAAAAAAAAACTTTACATATAAACAATTACTTTCTAAAGAATTAAAGAATGCTTGAATAAGAAATAAAGAATAATGTAAATAACTTGCATAAAAATAAATGTAATGTAAATACTTGAAAATAAATTGCTGAAATAGAAATTGCAAGAAATGTAAATGTTGTGAAAAGTGAATAGGTTGATTTTAATTAATTTTAGGTCTCTCTTTAACTTAGGGGGAATTATATATGAAATGTTCCAAACCTAAACTATGTGACTACCTCAAGTCCTTATCCCTTAGCCAAGAGGAAATGTTGGGTGCTCAACAAGAGAACAACAAGGTTCTCACCTAGCTCCACAGGTCAAATCCAAAGTGCTTGGGTGCTCAACAAGGAGGACACTTAGTGCCGTGAAACCGTCCCTGACGTCAACCCCTTCTAGCCTCCACAAGTCACCTGATTTTAGTGGCTAAACAATAATGGAAAATGAGTGCCTAATTAAACTAACCACTCAATCCTTTGCCCTTTCTTATTACCCAAGATCCACAAAATGGCAAGTAGAGGGAATACGAGACAAAGGCGGGGTAAATTTGATTTACTTTGCCAAAATGAAACTTTAAGCACTAGCCAACACGATATTGCAGGATGGCATAGCCACTCACATGCAAGGTGTGGGCAAACAATAAATAAATAGCATACAAATAAACAACAATGAACAAACTTAGCCACACAACTTTGGCACAATGTAGAGGACAAAGCCTATCGATTTTGTGACAAGGTGGGTAAAAAAATTAATCTATTTTACAAGCCTCACAACTATGGCCAAAGGTGGAGGACAAAGCCTACTGATTTTGTGACCAAGGTGGACAAACAAATTAATGCAAAAATAAGAAAATTATTTCTTATCCTAGCCGGCACGATTTTTCAAGGATGGCAAAGCCAATCACATGCAAGATGTGGGCAAAAATTTAAAACTAATTTACAGATTATGAACTTGAAAAATAAATGGAGAATGCAAGCCCAAGAGACTCTCTTGGGTGCTTACAATGACTTTAGAAAGCAAGAAAAATAAAGGGGTTTTGCACCAAAGCTTGTAGATGTTTTCTTGAACTTTTAGTGGTCAAATTTGGGCAGCACCTCCCCTTTTAATGGTGAAAACCTACATAAAAAAACAAAGAAAGCTTGTTGGAAAATGCTAAAAATCACCTAAACATGTTAATTTTGTGTTAACATATGTACATAAATTTTACAATAAAAATCTGAACTTGTAAATTGATTTTTTAGCAATATTTAAATGATTATGTATTTAGAAAATAAGTAAATAAGATCTGAAAATTAATCAGAAAATTATGTGAAGTAAAATGAAGCCTTTGGAGTTCCTCCTCCAAGCTTTGGCGACCTGCAAATTTGTAAACCCTTGCTACACAATGAGGAAAAATGTGAGATCTTTTAAAAGACCTACAAAATACTTTGCAAACACTAATAAAAACAAATCACATAAACCTATAGCAATACTACTACAGATTTATCCCTAGCAAAATACTTTGCTTAGGGTTTTTTAAGTAAAACAATGTGAGCAAAAATAAACAAAAAATCACAATATCACCTTATCTCAAAGAAAACACCATACAAGAGTAGTCAAATAGTACCAAGAATACACCAAGAGAACACCAAGAGATCCTCCAAAGCTTCACTTCATTGCTTCAAAAAATGGCTGCAATATTGCAGCAAGATTACATGAGAGAAATAAGGAGAAAGCAAGAGAGAAAAGGGAGAAATTTTGGCATAATAGAGTTGCTGTGAGATTTGATTCCAAAAAGAGGAGAGGGGGCTTCCTTTTAAAGGAGGGAAAGAGGAGAGACTCCTCTTGGATGAGTTACAAGTGTCACCCATCCAAGAGAGGGAGAACCA
>ML823287.1:48787-70034 GCA_009831015.1 Picea engelmannii | reverse complement strand
TTAATAACATAAAAAATTTGTTTCTAAGATCTCTAAATACTTCAAACACCCTTGAAATTAGAAGAGAAAACTGATAATGAGACTTCTTCACACAAACAACCAATCAAAAAGGATTCTATCCTAGAGAAACAAGTCTATTCATTCCATGATCATGAATTAAAGAGATGAATTTGAGAAGCTTTCCTACTGTAGTAATCAAAACAGTAAATAGCAACCAACTCCAATCACTCTTGAAATCAAAATCAATTCCAGCTTCATGCAATTCAAACAAACCAGTACAAGGAACATTCAACATAACTAAGAGTCTTCATTACAGAGCATGAAGATGAGATATAAAGTCTTCTAATTCCTTGATGTATTAAATCTACCGCAATCATAAACTCAAGATATCAATACACACTTCAAATAATTAAATGGAAACCTTCAATGTTTGAGAATGAAATATCTATTTGATCTAACACTTGATTGTTCACACCAATCCAGAAACAATTAACTCAATGCTGAACTCTGAAAATAGATTAAAGATCATTAACACACAATACTACTATAAAATACTCACACAATCACACAAAACATATACAGGGAGGTTTACCTTAGTTGGGGCAGTGGGCCCTTGCCGAACCAACAAGGAACCTCTTAAGAAAGTAACAGACTAAAACGTTTCACTCACACTCAGGAATTGACATAATATATCTTTTGCATTAATTCAACTGGTAAATTGGATCAATAGTTCTTCACTTCATACATAGGAACAATATGTATTATCTGGTTATGATAACAGACTTCATTACATTCCTTATTATCCAAACCTATCACCTATATAGTATTCCTTATATATAAGGTAAACTGATACTACCAATATCTATGGATAAGTACTAAACAATTTTAAAGATATTACACTTGATATTTACATTGAATCTCTAGGAATCGACTCCATCCTCATGACACGAAGTGCATGAGTGATGGAGTCTCTCATAATATGGAAAACTGATTTGGGAGCTTATGTTCAACTGCCTTCTCGAAATCTTCATCATTATACTGGTCCAACTGGTGCCTGATGGAAACAGAGGTTTTGGTACCGGAATACACACAATCGGGAATCTGAGTACCAGAATGGACGTGAAGCAGACAATACCGGAATAACGGATGACTTGGTACCATAATTTATTTGGAGCAGATAGTATTGGATCAAAATTGCTTTAGGTACCGTAACAGATTTGGTACCGGATTGCACAATGACTGGTAGTACCAAAATAACGCAAGCACCGGATAGGCTGCTCACGAGTCAAACCATTAGGACTATACAAAATAAAACACTTTAATCAAATTAATTCAAGAAAGTTAAACAAAACATGCTTTAAATCATGAATTACCTCTTGTGACCATGAACAAGGCTATTAGGTATGTGTTTGAGAAGAAATAGTCAAGTATAGGCTTATAACATAGGCAAAAAGGCTCAGATACAAGATAATATAGGGCATTATATATTTCAAAACAAAGACTCAACAACATGGAAGAGAAAATCACACCAACAAGGTTAAACCCCGATTGCATGGAAAGGGCCACAACTGATCGGATTATGGACACATATATTAAGAACACCCGCCAACAGAGGATCCAACTATATCGAGTTGTCAAAGCAGGCCAACTCCTTCACTAGGGTAAGTGGCTCACTAGGGACCAAGTTCAGAAGAAGTTTCCTCATCTCATGGAGGAACTCAACGCAATGGGGACCATTGATTCCTAAGGGGGGAGGAATGATCCAGTTGGATATTTGTGGCCACCCACCTATTCCACTTGGACCCCCACCATTGTTTCTTTCAGTTTTTCAGTTTCCTTAAATGTAGCACAATTTAATATTTTTGGCAGTTTTTTGGGTCCTGAACTTCCAGAGCCATTTTGAGGCCCTAAATGACGTTTTTTGGGCATCAACTTGTCAACGAATATCATCATACTAGTCATTATTAATAGTTATATTCCTCGGATACATCTTTCTAACGATGTATCATATGTGTCAAACGAAGATAGTATGCCAAAGTTACGACCCCGAGAAATTGATGTACCAATTTACCTCGATGGGGCCCATATTCTGGCGTTTCATCTCCTAGGGTTAGTTTTTTTGGATGTTTAGGGTTTCCATTGTTTCTCAATAATATATAGGCCTTTGAGCCTCATTGTAACACAGAGTTTAGAGGCATGTATTCATGACATCTCTTCTCAGAGATAAGCTACCAACACCTTAGCTAGTTTATTTCTATTCTGTTTGTAAAAAAAATTCATTTCTTTGATATTAATGAAATGAAGTGTTATTTCCGCTGCATATTTGTATTCATGGTTATTTGTGTATTCTGTTGCATTCATGCATAAATCCGGATCACCAATACACCTAGGATTCTTACTGCATCTTCAATGTTAGCCTCTCAATTTCTTCTTTGATCTCTTCCATCTCTTTGTCCATCTATGCTTTACGCATCTATTGGTGGTCTTCTCTTCGACCATGCTTATGGCCTTCAGTAGCATTTTATCTTGTCATCATCCCACCTAACTTTCTACTGACTGCTGCACACTTGCAAGCAATCTTTTACAGAGCATCAACACTCTGTTTCCTCCTTCAGCTGTTGTCTACAGATGAAATTTAGCTCAGATACCACTTGATGCAGACCCCCCTCTTCCTCCTAGGGCTACATGACCTCCCGGTCTAGGATCGTTCAAGTATTTGAGTCAGATTGATTCTTCGAGTCTCATGTTGGCCCTGAAACCATGTCCACAGGATTATATTTTCTTCCCCTCACTTGAAATAGTGAATGGAGATCTTCATGATACCAAAAAATCCTCTGAGGGACCCTGGGCCAAGCTATGGTCCAAATATGCTTACCCTAGATGATTTTGGGCATTTTACACCTCCTAGTATAGGTTTGAACTCACATAAACCTCTAGGGCGCTTTTCTTAGATTCCCGTGTCTTCAGTTTCGTCGAACTCCGAACTTGCAAATTTCAACTTCCATGAGAGGGATCGACGATCCCTGCTCCTTGCATAGGTGAACAACCCACAACAATTTTGGGTTTAGGCACTTCAACGAATTCTAAAACAATACTCCACAAAACCTCTGAGTGGAAAATCTTTGAAGTTCACAATTTGATGCCACGTGTCCTTAGAGAATTGACAAATCTGATTTACTTCGAGACTCTGGGATTTGACAGTTCCTAAGTCTTCACACATAGAAACCTCAGGAGTAAATCCTTCTGGAGTGTCAGATCTTCTGACATGCATCCTCCTCTATTCAATGGTCATGATTGAATTTGATGCATCGACATTCTGGATTCCTCAATCCATGTGACCCCACTTTCTCTGAAGTGGTTATCCTTTGAAATGAAGGATCTGCTGACACCTGTCCTCTAATGACGGACAACTCAGATGAACTCTGACAGTCTGACCTTCTGTAGTTCTTGCTACAACCAACTCCTCTTTCCTCCCAGAGTGACTTTTCTCTGAAGTGGTAGATCTCCCATCACGTGTCCTTTTCCAATGGATGATTGGGATGAATTCGAGACTCTAGACTTCGGGTATCCTCTCTTTTTCACACTCCAATTCTTCCGGAGTGACTATTCTCCAGAGTGTAGGATCTGACAATGCATGTCCCTTTGGCTTGGATGACTCAGTTCTGCTTCGACTCTCGGCTCTTCGAGAGTTCTCTACCCTTCTACACTCACTTTATCTGAAATGCAGGATCTCCTGCCACACATCTTTGACTGACAGATGACTGAGATCTTCTCCCATACTCTGGGCTTCGAAAGATTCTGCAACCACCTCATCTGAAATATCCCGTAGTGCAATTCCTTCAAAGTCTTATATCTTGCTCCACATGTCCCTCCCAACACCAACAACTAGGATCTGTTCCACCCTTAGAACTTTGACGATTCCTCACTCTTTTTGTCTGAGAACTCCCAGAGAACTTCTGCTCTAGAGTCTCAGATCTATTGCCACATGTCTCTCTTGAGAATGGGCGATCTCGATTCCCTTTGGGACTTCGAGACCTCGACGAGTCTACTCTCCTGTGCACTTAAAGAGATCTAGAGCTCATGCACTTACCTAGATCCAGTGAATGTTGGTCCATCGCGCTCATATCTGATGGCTAAGATCTGTTCCTCCTCTCTAGTTTCTCCTTCTAATATTTGGATGTAGGATTCAATGATCTAGATTTCTCCTTGTAACTCGATCCAACAATTATTGTCACTCCTCTTTCTGAGCTTCTAGAACTTGAAGCAAGTTCCCTCTCCTTCACACACCTTGCGCTATCTCTTCCGAGCTTGTGAATTTTCTCAGAATTACAAACGATCTCAACCCTTCTGCTTCCTTAGAATATTTCTGATGCCCTCCTAGCACACTATGTGCTCCTCCTCTTGATCTTCTAAAATTGGAGTAGTTTCACACCTCTGCACACTCCTTGCGCCTGACTAAGCCTTCATGTGGCTTTGGGCTTAGAAGATCTTTCATAAAATATCCCTGCACATTCCTGGTGTCTGATCAATGTTCTCCTTGCAGAGCCTCTCCCTATAGTATAATAAGTCAATTGTCTCCTTACGCACACTTGTGCTTGACTCGATGCACTCCTTGCAGATCTTTCCAGAGTATTCAACAACTCTGGTTCTCCTCGATTTCCTCCAATACTTTAGAACGTGTTGGTTCTGTGCACTCTTTTCACCTACTCAAAGCACTCCTTTATGAGCCCATAGACTGTTCAAAAAATCTGTGGTGTCTTCTCCTTGACACTCTTCTCCATGAACTCGAAACAAATCTCTCTTGTGCACACTTGCACCTACTCAATGCCCACCTGGCAGAGCTCTAGAGAGTATTCAACAACTCTATCTGTTGTGCCTTCTCTACACAGTTTCTCCTCCAAGGTGTTCAATAACCTTGAGGCTCCTCTCTGACTCTGTAAACTTTTTTGGTGTTCCCACCTGGCACGTTCTCCTCTGAACCTGAAGAAAAATTCATATGCGCACTCCTTGCACTGGCTCACAGAGTTTTCAATACTTTGTCGTACACTCCTTGCACTTAGACTAAAAGAATCCAGAACAACTCAAAAAACTCACAGACAAATAGTGAATTCTATCTTACCTCTGTAGATGAAACCTATTCATACATCTACAACATTTAAACACACTTTGACAAGATTCATAAACATACAAAAAATCTTATGCAGGAAAATTGATCTCTTTATATAAATATGACTATCAATTACAATATGTGCAAGCTCAGACTACAACAAAGTCTGGACTTTTCTCTCCTCTCCTTAGATTACAATGATTTACAATCACATTTTTATCCCTGAACCACTCTATTGGAAGTCCTTCTAGGCATACCATGCAACGCTTTATACAAGAGGGGCTCATCGAGATTTCCCTCCAAATGCACTAGTGGTGTCTAATTACCATCAAAGTGCATATCTACTAAGGATTATTACAATAAATGGAAATCTAGTATGAATCAGATTTAGATCAACCTACCTTTAGCCATTAAAGGAGACTCTATCTACAGCCTGTACAAGCCCATGAATCGACTCTACTCAAGCCTTACAACATTTAATAACAATTTATTACATTGAATTTTTAAATTTAGGGAAAAATGAGAGGGTTGATCCTCTCTCCCTTCTTGAATGTGCACTGATGTGATGCATTGCTAGCACATGCTGAGGTGGAAAGGATGCTCCTGCATTAGATCACTTCCCAGAGTGCATGTATGTTCCTGATTGCTGTCAAAATTTTCTCCTCCCGAGATGCCGAGATTTTTCCAAATTAGGATTTGAGATATTTCTTGGAATAAAATCCTTCTTTACTTGACAGATTCTTGAAAATTTATGAATTCTTCTCGCTAATAAATATTTCCTGTATTGCAACATGGATTATTGCATGGGGATCTTACAACACCTAAAAATAAGGAAACAAATGAAATCAATGGAAATGAAAGCACACTGCTAAACACAAACATAACAAATATGAAAAACTATCATGTATTTGAACTCCTCATGCTATTGAGACCTTGTTGTCATCGAGTTATCTGTTCACATGAGTTAGCTCTTCACTTTTCATGCATCAAACTAAAAGAAGAAACATTGAACCAACAAAATAGGGCTCGAAGAAACTCACTAAAGTGAATGCAACAAGCTAGAACCCTTTCATAAATACCGAAGTGAGGGCGCCTTTGCATATTACAATTTCTCCTCCTCCAAGTATTAAATTCAGGTGCAATAGAATTATGCTCAAAAACAATGTAGGTTCTCTAATCCATTTATCACCTCTTTGGTAACGTCGCCAAAAATGTCAAGTTATTTATAAGTATAGATCCTTGACATTAAATCATCAATCTAGAAGTTCGTAGACTTTGAGATTCAAGTACAAGAAATGTAGGATTAGGGCCTATCCTAACCTATCTACAATCAAACCACATAGAAACTAATTTGAAGCACCTTATCTTGTATTCACAGATTTGTAAAAAGATTGCAATGGATCTTTCATATTATGTCAAGATATCTTATTTTCGCATACATATATCTCTAATGGAACCTTGTGTAATCAATGAACACTTGATATTTCAGTGTGTGAAGAAATTAAAAATACTTAGGAACATAAATCAAATCTAGAACCATTTATTGGTTCACTGGTTTGATTCTCATTGATAGGTGTATCTTGCAGTCTTTCACTTGGAAAATTAAGCATTCTTGCACTCTAGGAGATTATTAAATCAACAAGCCAATGAATTCAATTCTTTTGATTAACCCAACAAACATGAAATGTAAATACATAGTACTCATCAAATTATGCAGAGATACTAAACACATAGAAATAGATGACACTTGCATTCATGGTTCATATGTGAGTATAATAGATCCTATGGTAGCTCTACATGTTACATCCAGATGGTTCATGTATGTGTAAACATGACTCAATTCAGACCTTTTTATCTATCCATCCTTGAACATATATAAATAAAAGTAAAGTATTAAAGACCAAACTAAAACCAATTATCAGTATTTTGGGTTTGATAGAATAGATGGATTGAAGTACAATCTTTCACTTCAATCGTTAAGTGTTCCTGTACTTATGAATGATGACCGATACATTCCTCCAAAGAGATTCTAATAACTATGTTAATAAAAGTCCATCAAATGACAATGATGCAAAAGAGTACAAAAAACGATATGTCAAACCATTAAAAGTTGTAAATGATCAATTGAATGTATCTACCGAATGAAGGAATTGATGTTTAAATCACTTAAAAGAAATCAAAACCAACAAAATATCAACCACTCCAATAATCACAAGACATCATTTCTTTTTCTCTACATTCAACAATCAAGATTTGTTGTAACAATAAATTGAATATACGTTTCTAATGATATCTTAAGAATATTGAGAATTCACGATTTATATGAATGCCATGCTCTCTTATAAAAATGAAAATATAGCTTGAAAAGTGAATCATAGATCTTGTTCAAGCATTGTATTCAATATGCATCTCACAAGCAATTTATACAACAGTTAAGTTGTTATGAAAATTGTGTCAATAATCAGGAAAACAAAATCGTATATGTGCATTCAAACTAAATGATGAATAATTGTGAATTATAGCACTCAAATCCTGGGTTTCCTGTGGAGATAAATCAAACACTCAAAGGATTAAACAAAAATTGGATTGGTTGGAAAAATGATAAGGAACAGAGCATAGGCATAACAATACGATCTATACTATTTGGAAATTACACACACACAATAAAATACACAAACTAGAAATACAAAACATACTCGCTCATCCTATTGGTGGGCCCTTTTCAACATGGACAATGAGTTGGGTGAACTTATAGGTTAAGAGGACATGATATTAGAACACCAAAAGACAAAGCATTTGTATTAGAATATTGTTTTGAAATTACATCAATGCATCCTTGAAATACTTATTCTATCAACATTTTAAAGTCACTCTGGCACTTAGAAAAAATATATCCCCATCTCCTCTCCTTTGTGTGTGCATTTATATAGAGAAGAACAATGGGGTGGATCAAATCAACTCCCCAATTTTAGAACTATCAAATCAAATTCAATTTGAATTTTACAAATTTGAAAACTGACTGCAATAGAAAATATGGGAAAAACAAGTTTAGAGATTCACCCATATCTCCTCCATCTTTCACTTTTTGAGAAATCCATGTGTGCAATGCTCAATTTAGGTTGTTCTGCACAAAACCCATGGTCCAAAATTTTGAGATTCATTTTCATCTCTCCGAAAATCGTGTTAAAATATTGCTACCTAAAAATTGTTGTTAATTTTGACTGGGAGATGGAGGTTCACATGTGTGACCTGGGTGCAATCCAATGAACATAGAGCCATCTTAAGACACTTGGATTCAAAACCTTTGTGGCAAAATTCTAGTTGGAGAAGAAAAATTATTCCAATGAATGGTGTTGGGTATTGGAAGCGAACTAATGGTACAGGAACTGAGCTGCACTGAACTGAACTATCACTATAGGAATCACAGTTCATAAAGTGTCATTAGTAAACCAACCACAATCCTAATTAATTCATCAAAATTAAGGAAAATATATAAAAATTAACCACTTGATGCTTATAAACTTGTCACAACTTATTTACAAAGAATAATGGTGAAAGTGGCAGTGAATAAGTGAAAGGATGATAAAAAAGGGATGACTTGGCAATGAGAAGGATATCAAATTGGTTACCCAACATTCAAATTATTAAATAGGCCTTATTAAATAATGTTGGACTTTATTACATGGAAAATATATTATGCTAACTATGTAAGAGGTTAGGGAGGTTAGGTCCCTAACATGCCCTCCCCATTGAAGAATAGCCTTGTCCCCAAGGCCGAATATGAGGAAATTATTTTATAATGGTAGTTGGATCCCATGTGGAATCTTCTAGCGTTGTGTCCTTCCATTGAAATAACACTTCCTTGATGGTTCTACAAAGGATATGACACTCATGCTTGTCCAAGACTGCTTGGGGCTACAAGCAAATGGAACCTTCTTCATCCAAATGGAGACTGGTTTGAGTCTGGCATTTAGTTCCAATAACTTTATTTAATCATGAGACATGAAAACCATGATGGATCTTAAAATGACTAGGTAGATCTAACTAGTAGGCCATGGTCCTCACTTTCTTGAGAATTGTATAAGGACCATAAAACTTGGGGGAAAGTTTATGATAATGTTCATCTTTGAGTGAAGTCTTATTATAAGGTTTTAGAAAAAGAAACACTTGGTCCCTTTGAGAGAATTGACATTCAGAACGACCCTAATCTACTTGTACTTCATGTGATTCTAAGCTAGGACTAAATTTTATTTGAGGGTATGAAGAATGGTTGCTCGAACTGTAAGATTTTTGTCCACCTCCTAAACCTTAGAGACACCTGGCATGTATGAGAGAACTGATGGCGGATTTTTCTTGTAGAGTGCTTCAAAAGGAGTTATGCAAGTGGTAGTATGGTAATGTGTGTTGTACCATCATTAAGCTAGGGGTAATCACTGAGCCCATTAAGTTTGTTTTTGTTGGAATACTGAGAGGCGACGTGGGTGAATCAATATTAGGACAATTCTTACTTTAACCTAAATATAAATCTTCAATGATATTCAATAAACATTCAATATATAATCAATACCATAAATCAATGCATAAACAACACATAACACAATACATTGAAATTTTACGTGGAAACCCAATGCAAGAATAACCACTGAATGCTTTTCTTATTTATCAAAGAGTACATTCATTGGAAGCTCCAACTCCCTGTTTCTCCATATACAACTGGAAGGAGTCTCCAACCCCCTATTTACATGATGCAACTTTAAGGAAGCTCCAAATCCCTATTTATCCAACTCCAACTGGAAGGAAGCTACAACCCCCTTTCCTTTCCCCATCCAACTGGCCTGAAATATAACTATAGACAACCCTGTCACTACCTCTGCTACTGTAATTAATATATTTTTGTTGTTGTTGTTCCTAATACCTATGTTGCTGCTACTGATACCAATACCTCATCAAGAATGCAACAACATATTACTCATTCCAAAATCCACAAGAGAATTCTCCAAATCAACAAGTTATGAATTATTGAGACATACATGTTCTTGATTTATTCAAAATAACTCCCTAACACACACATGAAGACATACCTTCAGATTGTAGCTAACTTGATGTTTTAGATCCATGATATTCCACAATTTTTCCTCACAGGTCCACGACTGTGTGCATTGTATGCCCATGGGTATCCATGTTTTTCCTCACTGCAGGTCGCGGATGTCCATGCTTTTCTTCCTAAAACTCGAGGATATACTAAAAAATTCTTGTATGAAACCTCTTCTCTATACTCTTGTCTCCTAAAAACTTCTTCCTTCACTAGACTTCTCTGACCTTGACTCACTGCCTCATATCTCCAACTTGTACTCTCAAGAGTGATTCATAGAAGTGATGTACAATGGAATCTTATCCATGTTATAAAGATAAATATCATAATGACATGCAACTTCCATGCACATTCAACTAACATGCTTCTTGTTAACTTTTGATGTAACTTGTTAACTTTTGATCAACTTATTAACTCCCTTTTTACAACTTCTTTACCATGCAACTGACATGCAACTTGTTATCTTATATTTACAACTTCTTTACTTTGACATGCAACCTGTTAACTTCCTGTTCAAGTGTTGACATCAATGACAACCAATATTTAAACAATTTAATAATTAATATAGACAATTAATCTTTTGACAATTCATTAATCTTTCAATAATTAATATTTCAACAATCTCCCCCTTTGGCATTTATGGAAACACACCACTTCTCATGCTCATGTTGTCTCCCCCTGCCTTCACGCCTCTTCTCTTCATTTCTTCTATTTTTCTCTCCCCCTTTGACATCAATGACAAGGGGTAACTTCTCCTTGGGGATGCTCTTCCTATCTATAAGCCTCTATTCATGGTGCTTCCTCATGTATGTTGGGCCCTTCATTTTTGAGAAAGAATTGCGCAAGTTTTGATTAAGCATGATTCGTGCAAACTCCATTAGAGGCTGGAAGGAAGAATAACATAAAATAATTGTGGAAGCCAGCGCAACCTTAGCTAAGCAAAAAACCGTTGCAACAGAACAAGAAGACATAACCCAACTATATATAGGACAAAATATAATTGTAAAAAAGTTAGTCAGTTGGTTAGGTTGGGTTGGTTCATTTTTATTGGAACCTCCCAAGGGTTTTGGGAGTTGGTTGGTTGCTAGTTGTTGTAATCAAGAAGAGTAGAGTCTGGAATAAACGAGATCTTTTAGCTGGGAAATCAAAACTTTTTGTCTAAGGTCTGAAGTCAAGAGTCTATACTAAACATTTCTATGTAATTCTGAGTCTGTGATGTAAGAAAGACCTCTAAGATAATATGATGAAGGGATAAATTTTAAAATTTGACGTGTCTTTACATGCTTGCTTATGCATTATAGTGTTTCTGCATAGCTTATGAGTTCTAATTGATGATTCTATGTTTAACTGCTACTCGTTATGCAAGCATCATGGATGATTTTAGGGGCTAAATTTCTCTCATGGGATAATTTTTCATGGTTTTTCCAAAAACAAGATTCGCTATTTTAAAAATGATTTGCCCAAATTATATAGGATAAAATTATTTTACCTTAAAAATTGCCAAATTTTTATAAAAACTGTATAAAATCTTTAGAAATTTGAATATTTTTACAAAAATATCGCTAATCATTTATAGTTGGCATATGCAGGATTAGTAAGATTCGACAAGGTTTCTACATTTTAAAATAAATTTCCATCCTTAAAATCATCCCTGGCAAGTAGGTCTGGTTCTTGCATTTAGATGTTTCCAATCTGATAATGTTGATTGCGTAAGAATAAAAGTGAGTTCCAGACACTCTATGGATCTTCCTTAGTCTTCTCCCTACCCTTCCCTATCTATCTATCTCATCATCACTTCGAGTGAGACTTCTTCTCTTCGAAGGGGATGAAAATGATAGCACTATAGACTACACGATGCCTTTTGTTGGTAACCTAAAAAGAACCCTGGTTTGAACAAATTCGCACCAACAAAATGGTTCTATTGCCGAGACCTGTATTAAAAGGGAACCTGTAGGAAGAATGCGACCGCCGATCCATAGATCTAGCATTGAGAAATGGTGGGAAAGAAAATGTAACAATTTCATATGGAAAGAAGCAGAACTAAGAATAAAATCAATGGGAACTACTCGAGAAGCGATCTTTTACTCAGAAAGATCAAGCGACTAGTACGAGATTTTTTGGGTTAAATTCCTGGAAGAATTTTTTCACTGGATCAAGAGGCTCCAAGAAGCTCTAGAGTTCCAGGGATGGGTCAAGAATATCTACGTGTGGGATACCAACAAGTTAGCAGCACTCCAGAGGCTGGATTTCCCAGTCATGCAGGCCATAGATTTCTAGGTTACTACCACGATAGAAGGATACATAATTGAATTTGCAGCTGAGAACCACCAGTCTTTCTCACGTGCAGAAGAAACTTTCAAGAAAGGTGCAAGGGGAAGACTTTTAAGAGAGATCCCTCTGTGGATTAAAGCCTTCTTGGTGGAGGAAGGGATGTTGGTTATGTCCCCGACCGAGATGGTAGCGTAAACACCCTCGCTTGGGGTAGGGCGAGACATGGTGAGAGTCATGGCATGAGAGAGGGGAAGGTTTCTTTGAAAAATGGCGGGAAAACAACAAGAAATGGATTCAAGAGATGAGCGAGCCTTAAAGAGAGCCTCCATAGTTGAGAAGTGGTGGTGCGGAAAGATCAAGAAAGTTGCAAGATAGTCTAAAAAGTTGAGGAGAGAAGGAGGATCGAGAGAAATAGAGGAAAGGAAGATGGAAGAACTGTAGAGGATGAGAAGACAAGAATGAATGGCCAGTCAAAGATTAAAAGAGAGAGAATAAAGGAGAGAAAGAATTCCCAGGAGGTGGAACGAGAAGGAGAAAGCGCGGATGTAAGAGAGGAGGAAGCCAGTACGAATCTTAGAGGAGAAAGAGAAGATTCAGCCTCGATAACAGGAGAGGTCGGGAATATGGCCAAAGAGATCATCCCAATGGAAGCTAACGAGCCCCCCAGATTAAAGAAAACCACCCTGAATCCAATGAGGCCAGCCTCGAATCACCCATACCCCAAGTGCCTTCTATACAAGCAGTAAGTTTGACACTAAATTCTCATGCAAATTTTGTTCCAGTATAATTAGCTAACCAGTCACAATCTAGAAGTGTGAGTACAGGGAGGATATTGGGATCCCCTGGTAGATCGCAAGCAAGACCGTTAGGGTTCATACTGATACAAACACCAGGATTAACAATGGCCAGCCATGTGGGAGGGTTGATTGCCCGATACCCATAATTTTTGGGTAAGGGAGATGAAGATGTTGAACAACACTGGCTCTTGTGTGAAGCCATCTGGAGATCTAGAGGGACACTGTATGTGAACAAGTTGGTCGAATTCTAGACTACCTTGAGAGGTCATGCTCTCAAATGGTACATGAAGAACATTGAACTAGGAGTGCCAGGGATGCAAGGTCAAGCGTTCACACTTGACCAGGTATGTATGAGGTTCATAGCAGAGTTCAAACTGCCTCAGTCAGAACAATAGGGTATATCCGAGTTGCGCAAGATCTAGAAGAGGGAAGGTGAATCAACTTGGGAGTACAACCAGAAGTTCAAAGATACCATAGGGAGGTTGGAACACCCAATCCATGAATAAAATCAAAGAGAGTGGTACATTCAGGGAATGCTACCCTTGACTCGGATTCCACTAACACAACAACAAATAGCCACGTTAACAGATGCCTTGGAACAATCAATGAAGATTTAAGCAATGGTAGGATACCCTGGAATCTTGAGAGTAACTCAACCCCCAATAGATACGAATCTAGTGCAATGACAAGGATAGATATCATCACTTACTGAAAATATTCAGGAGTTGATGATACCGATACTGGGATGACCACAGGTTTGGTGCACTGTATGCTATACATAAGGTCATTTTCCGATCGAATGTTCGTGAATGAGAGGAATGGGACCTCCTCAGAACCTGATGATAACCCCACCAAGACCTATAGGAGGAGTTGCACAAGTATCGATGAACCCACCATTCCATCACCCCACCCCTTATCATGCTTTCCTAGGAGGACAAGTCGCACCAATAATGGAATATTGTGAGATTTTCCGAACCCACGACCATGGACCAAGACAGTGCCCCATCATGTAGAAATATTCGATGGTACCAAACACAGTCCACTATGAGTTCTGTGCATCTGCCACACATACTACCAATCAATGTAGGGCATTGGATGCGCTTGCAGACAGGCTAGACAGAACGACATTCAGGGTAAATGAGAACCGTTAGGGACCAGGACAAGGTCGAGGAGGTGGAACTGGAGGAGATTTTAAAGGAGGAAGAATTGGTGGAAGAGGACCGAGCAAATGTTATAAATGTGATGAAAAAGTTCATTTGGATAGATATTATCCTCATCCAAGGTGGCCATGGTGCTCTCATTGCAGAACCAATGGAAATGCAATCGAAGACTTCTCAGAGATAATTGCAAAATGGGAAGATAGGGTACGATAGAGAGGAACTAACCTTATCAGTTCATAGATAAAAATTATTTCTAAGGGACAATTACCAAATCTTAACATTGTCACTCGAGGAGGCGTGAAGACAGGAGATGATGATGATACTCTACCTTAGATTCAGAAAGAAACACCTAAGGGAGATAGGTGTTGGGCTCTAAAGATGTCTTAAAATATAACCTCTATGCATCATCCAAAGGTAGGCCCTGGCACAAGTGTTTTACTTGTTTCCTACATAGGTTATTACCTTCTGTTTTCAATACTCATCCTCGAGAGATGCAACCCCTGCAAAGGGACATCAATCATAACAAAAGGAACAACAATCGTTCCATTCAAATGAACAACAAAAGGAACAACAATCGTGACAAGGGAACGACGATCGTTATATTGGGCCGAACTAATGTTGTATTAATTGAGTTGCAGTACTTGCCCAACTATCTAATTTGTCAACCCGGGGTTCGTAAATTGACAAAGCACACACAAAGTATATGCAAGATTGAAGCGATACTAATCTAATCTAATGTTTAAGCTACAACTGAAATAGAATCATTAATCTAACACACGACTAAAATATAATCATTAATCTAACACACAACTGAAATTGAATCAATCTAGTTGCGTAAATGAAATTACTCTAAGAATGGGAAATTGCATAAAGGAAATTAATCTAGAAATGGAGAAATTCATGAAGGAAAAGCAGATACAACAAGTGAAGAGTTGAATGGCATAACAACATATGAGAGCTCTCACCAATGAGGCAATCTTATATTACAATAATCAAATCAATCTTCATAATAGAATAATGAGGCATGAAAACCAAAACCATGAATCAAAGCTAAGAATCCCTTTCTCTTTCAAATCCTAATGACTGCCATTAATGACTACTCTAATTCTAATTACATAATCTAACTCCTATTGAATCCTCATGAAGAGAGAGAACTCTATTTTATACAAGAGAGCCTTGAAGATAAGATAACCATCTAATTATTATAGGTCCACATTTCTCTCAACCTATTTCCCATTATTACAAAATATAATCCCTTCAAATACTCACACATATCTCTCATATATCTTGGATAAGATATTCCAAGCAAATCTCCATGTTCTTCTCCTTGGAATGGGCTTGAATTATCTTCTCAAATCTTGAAATGGTGAAGGAAGTATTTGAGAAGTCCTTTTGAATTAATCCTTCTCATATTCCTACACATTACAAAGCTCACAGATATTTGAGATATATATGAAAACATGTTGATTTTCTAACATTTAATCACAAATTCCTTTTTAATACTAAAATGAATAAAGTGGAGAACAATAAGGTGAAACCCAAGTATATTTATGGAAATGATATCGTGAAAGGTTAATGGGGTGATGAAATGTGGAGAATGATGAAGGGAAAGGTGGATGAAAATAGGACAATTCTGAGCCCCAACAACAGGTATGACCCCCTAAAGAAAAAATTGTTCTTTAAATATGCCATATAATTCATCCAAAACATTCCTAGTTGTGAAATGTAAGAGGATCCCCCCCATCCAGTTGTATATCTTAAAGTCGCACAAGTACTTGATTCACCCCCTGCACCCAGACACCCTGTAGGCATACCAAGACAACCTAAGCAACCTCAAAACGTAGTTGAACTCTGGTCTCGATTGTTCTCTAACATTCCGGGGAATGATCAACTGAGAGAGAAATTGTGCAACACACTGTATCTAGTCTTAGGGAATGAAGAAAATTCAGAAGCTAGGATTTGAGCTAACCTTCCTAAGAAGAGTAGTCAGAGAGTGAAACGAAGAAAAGTAAGATCGGGAAAAGAATTTCGACTGATAGCCCAATTAGATGACTTTGAAATTAAGGACGTCATGTTGGATCTAGGGTCAGATGTGAACATTCTGCCCAAGAAGACCTGGGAAGCATTAGGAAAACCAAGACTGACATATTCCCCAATTCAGTTAAGAATGGCAAACCAATATTGTATCTTTCCCATAGGAAGACTGGAGAACGTGGAAATTGATGTAGTAGGAGTAAAAATAGTGGTTGACTTTGAAGTCATTGAGATAATGGGAGACAAGTACCCCTACCCTATGCTACTTGGCATCGATTGGGCCTATGAAAACTATGCATTAATTGACTTAAAGAAAGACACCATGACTTTTGAATCTGAGGGAATCAAGGTAGTTCAACCTTTGGACCCATATGTAGGACCCAGGTACACAGAACCAACAAACAATAATATGGAAGGAGAGGACCTAGACCAGTTGTACACCATAATAGTTGGGACAAGAAACAATTATATAAACCCAACTGCGGATGGATCAGTAAGCTGAAGAAATATACAATCAATAGATGAAGATTCATAAATGGATTTTGATAGTTGGAAAGAAGGTTTGTACAAAATATTCTCAAGAAGATGTGCAACTGTCAAAATGACCCAATGGATTGGGACCGAGGCTAGGAGACACCCAATATACAGTGGCATTGCAGATCTAGACAAATTTTTGCAGTATATGAAATAAACTGTGGGAGAAGATCAAAGAATCTCAGTACTAGATATATCTTTTCAGAACACCCCTGCTAGATGGTGGGCCATGCACAAATTTTCACTCAGAACTTGGGACGAGGTGAAGCAATCTATCCAGTACAGGTTCGGGCACAAAGAGCAGATGGAATCAGAAACGAAAATGAATCTCCAAGTTGCGCAACCGTTCAACGGAGAATCAGACCCTAGAATACACATTCAACAATGCGTGACATAGTGGCAGGCTACGGAGATACCCTCTCACCTCTGGATTCAGGTATTTCCCCACTCTCTAGGACCAATCTAAAAAGCTTGGTTCATACATGAGGAAACTAGAAGACATACCAACGATTGGAAAACACTAGAAACTCAATTTTGCGAAGAATTCTCCTTTACAAGTAAGTACCCTGAGCTTGAACTAGTCCTACAAAAGATTAAATAACTTATTTTTACAGCCAATCATGATAAGAGATCAAAATTTGTAGCGGGTCCCAAGCATACCCAAGAACTTCAGACTAAACTCCACTTACCCTTGATCGAAAATCCCATAGAATTCTATCATATTAGCAAAAATTTTGAAACCCCAGATGAATTAGAAGAACTAAGAAACCTAACCATAAAAGAGACCGAGGGGAACAGAGAAATTGAAAACACCATACCTAGCCAGACTGATAGCTCCTACAATCACCCATTAAAAATGCAGAGGCTCAACATAGGGACCAAAGAGCAACCCAAAATAACTTTGGTGGGCGATTACTGGGATAAGCAAACCAGTCAGGAAATACAAAGTTTACTACGGGAATACGAGGATTTGTTCCCAAAGACTTTTTCAGAATTGAAGGTGTTATCACTCCAAGAAACCCTTTGTGGTTGTAGACCAAAGGTGCTTGGTAACTTAAGAAATGAATGTTTTTGTATTTTTTAAAGGTGGATCAATGGGATAACTCAATTCATCTAATAACATTCAGACATCAAATGGTAAACAAATAGACAGTGCTCTCTAAGATTGGTTAAACAACAAAATAGCTTTCAGTGGATGAAGAAAAGATTGTTCATAAACCAGTGCAAAGCAGGGTCTAATAAACAACTAAAGAAACTGATTATAATGTCATGAACCAAACAATAGGATAACAACTATTCAAGGTTTTACAACAAGATAACAGTGAAGAAGAAATATGAAAAACTGATACCAAAATGGAAAGGAACCTGTGATCTGTATTAGCAATGAAAATCTGAGTACAAAAGTGTATTACAGTATCTAGAATCGAACCCCTTCTTAGTCTTCAGAATGTAGCTTTATAGCTTTTACAAGATGTTCTTAGATCCTAAAAATATGGATCTGTTTTTCTAAAAATAGTAAAGAAAACTAATTTACATAAATGTAGAGATAAATCCTCAAAATGAGGGTGATCTTCATGTGCTGGTCCAATATCTGTTCGAATAGTTGGTGAAGTGATGACTAGCCTTCCAAGGCTCCTCCGTTTGGCATCATAAAGATTACAAATTTGAATTTGATGAGCTGTTCTATTCATTCCTAATACTCTGCCTTCAGAAATGGCCAAAACTTAACCAAAGACTCCTCTTTTGACTTGTCTTTCCCAAAATAGCCTTTGGATTTGATGGAATTATCCACCACCTGTCTAGTCCAAAAGGTTTCATCTACTTTTAATTCGAAAATTTCAGATCTGGGCGAAAATTGTAACATTCTGGCCATTACAGGCTTTCCACAGTGCATAGCCCGTAAAAAATGCTCCTGTGCTATTGAAAGTCGCCACTTTCAACAGCTAACGGGTCATAAAATATCGATTTGCGTTGTTGAAAGAGGACAGATTTTCAAAATCAAATTTCTCAGTCATAGAAAATCCGTTTTTCATGTATGAATAGTCGATCGACATCTAGAGAATCTAAGCTATCCAATGGTGTTTTCATATCTTCATTTGGAGCTCAATAAGGGATTGAAAAGTTCCCTGAAAGTTTAAGTATCATTCTTTCCATTTGCAATTCAAAACTCTAAACGGTTCTGCACACCAAACATTGTGATATGCTATTGGGTCGAGGTCTTGTGCTGTTGAAAGCACTCGGGAGTTGGATTTGTTTTCTAGTAAGACATGGTGTTGTCGAATGGGATCGCATGCCTTCAACAAGTGCCATATCCAATCCTGAGAGAGGATATATAGAGGTATTACGTAAATTAGCAAGTTGTGCCTCGGTCACTCTTACTCGATCACCAACTTCATCATAAGAAGCACGGCTTGCTAGTCTGGAATGACTTTTAGAGGTATAAACTGGTTTAGGCATTCCTAAATCTTCCTGAATAGATCCACAAAGTTTTTTGGCCTGCTGCCCAATCTTCCGGATGACAAGCCATAAATTAGCAGGGTAAGTATTGCCTCCTTTCTCTTTTCTTGTGATTCCTTCAGATAAAAGAAAATGCCATCGATCTGCTGTCAACAAACTTGCAAAACCCTGTAGCTTGATGAAAATCTCCTTAGATCGAGGCTTAGTTGGAAATGTTTGACTTGGCTGAGCGCATGGCTATAATTTTGCTGTTTGAAAACAAACCGGACATGCAAGATTTGTTCAGATCACTTGATGCGTGATCTCCTACTCTTTGTAATCTCGGGCACTTGGCATGTATAATGATACGCATTAACATCAACACCCTAGAATTTGACACCTTTAAATTTGCAAACTGAAAACCGGGCTGAGCTCTTTTGAGAACACCTGTGCAACCCATTTTAAACTCGGCATCTGAAAGTTCAACATTGTTGTTAATGTTTCTTACAAAGAGAGTCCTTGAAGGATATTCCCCATAAGGATGCTTCCCATCAATAGAACCATTTTCTCCACCTTGCTGAGAAGTTTAAACCCCACCAAAGATATCTAAACTTAACAAAGTTCCATGGGTATTGCTCACACGGACAAGAATAGTATGATTTATAATCTCTTTTACATTAGGGAGGGAAAGATCAAATAAGAAATTCCCTAAAGCATTGATGAATGCAGCAATCGATCATCACTGAATGAACATCTCTTTTAATGATAAGATTTGAAATGATCTACATCCATTTGCAAGGTGGACAAGTGCTGTGTCAGTCAAAAGAGAAATGTTGTTCAGGATGAGAACAGTCAGTGCCCAGCAAACAACCTGAGCATATCAAGGATATTTTGACAGCAATTTCTCAACCAACTACAATGATGACCAAGCAATGCTTTCACCAGTGCACGATCCTGCACAAAATGCTCCTTAGCTGTTGAAAGTTTTCACTTTCCTCAGCGCACGACCTGTGAAACTGATTGTTGGACATTTTGAAATTCACCACTTTCAACAGTGCACAAACTTATGAGAAGCGCTCCTTAGCTGCTGAAAGTCGCCTCTTTCCACAGCTAACACTCAACTTTTGGACACACGTTAGCTGTTGAAAGTGAATTATGCAAATTTTGAAAAGAAGACTTTATGGATCATATTATTTTCTAAGACAAAAACCAAAACCTAAGTTTTGTAGCTATAAAGACTCAAAAAATGAATTGAGGCAACTACCGATAGCCATGCTATCCACAACAAAACTCGACCAAAAGGACAGTTTTATTTTGGGAGATAACATCTGGCTCCAACTGGGATGGAGACCTCCCTGTGAGGTTTCCAAGAACCTAGTAGTTCCAGTAGCCTTTAGCATTGGGCATGGAGTCATCAAGCCTTTAGCACTGATCCCTCATAACTTGCATGTAGCCCAAGCTTATTCATGAAATCAACAACTGAAAAAAAAGATCAAACTACTCGCATGACGAACTTATTCTTCTACCTACCCCTACACTAGCCATCTCTGTCATTTGCTAAGTGAATGTTGATTTCCATAGTAGCCATCCAAGCAATTTGAACACTGAGGAAATCTTGTCTTTATTACTGATTAGCAAATGATGTTGAATATGCAACCACAATGACAAGGAGATTTTCAGGAAACTATATTTACTTGAAAACATGGGCGAGTTGAAGAAATCTGAAACTTTCGAGCCCTCTGAAAAATGTAACTCCATGAAGGTTGCCACTGGATCCTTGAAAAGGAGATAAGAAACATGCTGCTCCTCAGGAACC
>ML823287.1:13360-40348 GCA_009831015.1 Picea engelmannii | reverse complement strand
CTCCAAATGATGCTCCAAAGATTGACACCTATCATGTGGATCCAAATAAGAAGATCCATCCACATAGTGGAAAATGGTCGTAGCAGAATCTGGAATGAATAATACCACTGTAGAATATGTAGACTGAATGTTGGTAACTAGCTTATAATGTGAGGCATTGATGTTCTCTACAGAAGGTGGAGTAGAGTCATCAAATAAAATATGAAAGTGATTGTCAACCCAGAAATGACAACTATCCATATACCAATCATCACAATCTGCCTCAAAATCATACCAAGCATATATTTCTTGATTATATTCATTCCTGAGGCCCTCCATAAGAAATATCTCCTGCATTTTATTCAATGAATCTTGAATACTACGAAAACTATCATTGAGGCCGTATGTGAGGCTATCTGTGAGGCTGACTGTGAGGCCATGTGCAAATGCATCCAATCTGTCATCCAATGTGTGAAACAATTGGGCTTTGAATGATTCAAGAATTTATTTCAGGTTTTGAGAAGAAATAGCCATCTGATCATCCTATGAACTCTTCGTTCCTTCAGCCGTCATGAAAAAACCCAAAAAATAGACCCAATAGGTTTCGACAGAAAATCGCGGCCTTTTCTGGAAAACCCTAAAAAACTGTTGAAGTTAAAATGCTCATAACTTCACTTCCCGGACTCCGTTTCAACTTTTTTTTTTTTGAAATTGGGTGAAATTGTGAGAGGAACTCATATCTGTAACTTTTTTGGGAAAATTCAGCCTCTAACTGCTACAAAAATAAAAAAAAAATCACGTCGCCGTCCACCGAAAAAAATCCTGAAAATTTGCAGATTTTAAAACTTCAATATCTTGACTTCCCGAACTCCGTTTTGGACGATTTTTTTTTAAATTGGGTGTTTTTCTGAGAGAAACTCAGATATACAACCATTTTCTACAAATTTTTCACATAAATATACTGAAAACTTCTAGAATGTCGCGGCCCTCTTTTTTTTTCTCCGAAAAAAAAAATCTGCAAAAATAAAAAATATTTGCCCACAATGTCTGCCCAAGGAAAGTGCTCTGATACCACTTGTTAAGAACCTAATAGATGAATACAAAATGTCACAATAGATCCAAAGATATCTGAATACAATCACCACACAATATCTATGAAACCATATAGAAAACCACAACTTTATTATATCAAACCCTTGAGGTAGGGCAACACCATACAATGGATCCTATTATGGAAGGGATCCTCTCCTATTCACTTGCCTCTTCGAGGGGGCATCCTCCTATTGAGCTTTAGCTCCAAACACAATAATTCTCTTCATGTCTCATTACATTGCTTGAACCCCTTTATATAGTGTTACCATCATCTAAGAACATTCTGGAGGAGGAATCTTTTAGAAGTAGAATCTTCTAAGAAGTCCTCTTACATTTATTATATCTAATTACCCATTTATTATATCTAACTACCATAGTGGGCCTTATTTAATAATATAGTGGACCTATTCCACTTTACATTTCATGACCTCCACTATTATCACTATGGGCCCTCTGGCCCCCCCCACTACCTCTCTAGCTACCTTACAAAGACATAATAGGTCAATTTACTCGACCTTGACCTCATGGATTTAGCCCTGTTTCCACAGATGCACCCAGACGTTTTTTGGCAGCTAGCACTGGATGGAACATGAGATATGCACTTTATACCCAAAAAGGAGTTCATCAACCTATTCAAATCCACCATCATGAACTTGAGAGACTTAGCAGTCTTCGACACCACTGAAAAAATTGCATGCTGCACGAAATTCTTGATAAGCAGAGTGCATGATAGAAGCCTATGGTTGGATAAGAGATATCCACTCCATGCACAAGATATATAGCAACTTATTGGACTATCCTCTGAGGGAGAGCATGTGTTGAAGGGATTTTAGGGACCTGGTAAGCATGAGAAGAAGAAAGGCTAGCTCAGCCTTTACGAGAAGTTCACTACCAAGAGAGGAGGACGCACAATAGTCATTGAACCAATACTACCCAAAACAGTCTGGAATGGCTGCTACATCATAGCCAACAAGGTTATTAGGTCCTATTATAAGGGAGAATGCACCTTATATGCGCTATCAATTGCCGACTTCTGCAATCAGGGAGCATTATTCAACTGGTGTAGCTTCTTGCTGGAGGAACTACTCAAATCTTGCGAGGAGGCACAAGAGAAAGGAGACACCTTTATCTATAGATACCTTCTTGTGGCATTCAAGATTCTCAAAGGGCAGTCACCGGTGGGCAGAGGACCGAAAATACCAGATAAAGGGTGCATGGCGAAAATGTTTGAGCCATGGCAGGCCAGACCAGACTCGGAGAACACAACACTTAACAACACAGCATTCACAAAATGGTATAATTATATGATAGATGCAACATAGCGGCCACACATCCCGCAGGATATCCTCAATAAAAACACAAGGAATATCGCCTTTAGCATGAACCGACACAACACATGCGTTTGGCTGAGACATGCCAGCTGGGAACATTTCCATACAGGACTACTACCATTCTATTTGGATGAGGAAGCATTTGACAAGGAGGTCATGTCATGGCCTGGAGTTAAATGCGGCCCACACAAATCAAGAATGCATTACATTTTTCCGTCTGAGCTAAGTAAGAAAAAATACAAGGCAACAGGAGAGGGACCGAGCTTAGGCCCCGAGCAGAAAAAGATAGACACTCCGACACAGATCGATTCCAAGGAAGAAGAAGAAACACTGCAGCTGGAACAGAGGAAAAGACCACCCCCCCACAACTGCCAGCCAATGCCATGCTATCCGGTGTGCAGGTCAAATAGATACTGGGCACTATGCTTTCCACCGAACCGACGGGGAAAAGGCTTAAAACGAGGTCCTTGCTAAAAAAATCCATGAACCCACAACCCCTCACATCTGTCGCTCCCAGGACTCACGTCAAGACCAAAACCACCACCATCATTGAAATCCAAGATGAACTAGACCCTGAAACAATCCCATCAACACCCATCGTTGAGCAACCTCCACCACCACCCCAACTACCAAATCTCCTCACCACTGCTCCTCATCAGACCACAACCTTAGAGCATATGCCACTCGATTAGACAACTAGAGAATCCCCCAAGCCCATTTCAGAAATCCCTAACCCCGACCCCAAAGTCTCGGAGCAAAGTACGATGCTAGATGTTTCGAATTTGAGCAAGTAAGAACATCAACCTGAGTCTTCCACACAGGAAGAAGCCATTAGAAGTAGAGCAGAGCTGGAAGCTGACCATAACCAACAAATCACCCCACCACCCAAGGGTGAGGATACCCAAGAAATCACAATGCATGATGCAGAAGTACCAGAGGACACAGAGAAACCAGATGCGCCCAATGAGCCAGACTCAACAATGGACCAAGATACGACAACCATGCAAGTGAAAATGGAACAAGTCCTCCAGAACCCCCAACAATGTGTAGACTTGATGAAGCTATGCATAACCAAAAAAGAGGTCCTGACACTTCTACCTGAAGATCGAATATTGAGGATTGCACCAACTCCACCAATGAAAGGGGAAGTAGAAACCTGTTTAGACCACTCAACGGCTAGAGGACTCCCTTTACAGACAAGAGCACCCACTGATGCAGTTCTGTCAACCACCAACCTGGTACAATGCCACCATCACAGTTGTTCAGACTAATCAAAGCCTCCACAGACTAACTAGAGCAAAGGCTCCAGGACGCCGAGAGCTCAGCCGAGCTCGCCAGAAAAGAACAGTTATATGCACAAACATGTAGAATGAAGGAAAAATGTGATCCAATCCTTGCCCAATGCAAACTGGAAAAAGTGCAGGAAATTTCGAAGCCTGGCCAAAGATTCAGAGGGTTGCGCCAGACCTACCTGAAGCTAATGAGATAAGAGAACCAGAGTAACAGATCGAGCTATTACAAGAAGCATAGAAACAACTCATGACACGCACAGAGCAGATATAAGCAAAGTTACAACAAGTCCAGCAAGAAGCAGAACAATAGCCTCGACAGCTGCAGGAACAAGTGCAGAAGATCATACTGCAAGGAAACAATACCCGAGTGGCACTACATAAGAAAACAACGGACTGCACCAGAATCTTCAAGGAAGTTAGCAATTGAATGGGCATCATCACTGGATGGAATCAAGTCTTGGAGGAACTGCACACAAAGATCTAGGTGCTGAATGAGGAAGTTGTGGTCACAATGGACCCCATGGAGCAACAACAAAAGTTCAATCAAATCCAGAAAGCCGACAATGAACTCAATTCACTCTATGAAGCACAGTCCATTGCCAAGAAAGAGCTGTGCGATTTCCAACTGATAATTCAAAATATGAAGATGCACTAGGTCGATGCAACAGTCGACTCTGAATGGAACTCTTTGGTTGAAGCCAAGCCAAAGGAGTACAACAAATAGATGACCCAATAGTTCCTGGCAGAAGCATCACTCCTCTCCCGAAAATGGCAGGACAAAGCTGAAATATTTCATGGAGTAAAGCACGGAGCATTAGAGCTAGTTCCAGAATTGGGACCTTTGTTTGAAGAGGTGAAGGAAGAAAAGGCACAAACAAAAGAGCTCAAAGAATAAGAAAAGACGAACAAGGGAAAACAACAATTTCTCCTAGAGAATGTGAAAGAACCAAGTGCTTGAATCGAGGACGAGTCAAGGATTGTCATTGGAGCTTATTGGGCCCTTTGTTTTTGAGAAATAATTGCACAAGTTTTGATTAAGCATGAGTCATGCAACTTCTATCAGAGGCTGGAAAGAAGAGTAACATAAAACAATTGCAGAAGCCAACGCAACCTTAGCTAAGAAACAAACAATTGCAATAGAACAAGAAGACATAACCCAACTATGTATAGGATAGAATATAATTGTAAAAGACTTAGTCATTTGGTTAGGTTGGGTTGGTTCATTTCTATTGGAACCGCCCAAGGGTTTTGGGAGTTGGTTGGTTGCTAGTTGTTGTAATCGAGAAGAGTAGAGTCTGGAATAAACGATATCTTCCAGCTGGGAAATCAGAACTCTATGTCTAAGGTCTGAAGTCAAGAGTCTGTAATGAACATTTCTATGCAATTCTGAGTCTGTGATGTAAGAAAGATCTCTAAGATAATATGATGAAGGGATAAATTTTAAAATCTGATGTGTCTTTACATGCTTGCTTATGCATTACAGTGTTTCTGCATAGCTTATAAGTTCTAATTGATGATTCTATGTTTAACTGCTGCTCGCTATGCAAGTAGGTTTGGTTCTTACATTTAGATGTTTCCGATCTGATAATGTTGATTGCACAAGAACATGAGTGAGTTCCGAATAATCTATGGATCTTCCTTAGTCTTCTCCCTACCCTTCCCTATCTATCTATCTCAGCAGTGCTTCAGGTGAGACTTCTTCTCTTCGGAGGGGATGAAAATGGAAACTCTCTAGACTATAGAGTGCCTTTTGTTGGTAACCTAAGAAGAACCCTAATCTAAACAAATTTGCGCCAACAATGTACATCTTTGATAAAAATAATTCAAAAAATATTTAAATATTTCATGAACATTACTATTCTCCCCCTGTCACTCTGGATTTGAAACTACTCCAAGTTTATGTCAAAGATACTCAAAAGTATCCCTTGGAAGAGGTTTGGTGAAGATATCTGCAATCTTCTCTTTTGTACCAACATACTCTACCTTGATGTTCTTCTCTATAACATGTTCCCTTAGAAAGTGAAATTTGATCAAAATGTGTTTCGTCTTGGAAGGCATCAATGGATTATTTGAGATACTTATGGTGCTTTTGTTATAAAAAAATATTGGAATGGGATCACCATATTCAACCTGTATATCCTTCAAATTTTGTTTCATCCATAGAACCTGGGTACAACATGTTGTTTCTGCAATATACTCTGCTTCTACTGTAGAAAAGGATACTAATGATTGTTTATTGCTTAACCAAGATACCAGACACTCACCCAAGTAGAAAGCTACTCCACTTGAACTTATTCTATCATCAATGCTACCTTCCCAATCTGCATCTGTGTAGGTGATAAGAGATAGATCATTTCCTTTTGGATACCACAATCCAAACTCTTATGTACCTTTTAGATATCTGAATGTCCTCTTCACTGCCATACCATGTGATTCCTTTGGTGCTGCTTGAAATTGTGCCACTTGTCCAACTACCTACATCACATCTAGTCTAGAATCTATCACATAGAGTAAACTACCAATCATCGATCCGTAGAGCCTTTGATCTTCATCCTTGGATTTATCATATTTTCTCAATTTGCAACTTGTCTTCATGGGAGTACTTATGGTCTTGCAATCTACCATTCCAAAATTCTTTAGCATTTATTTTATATAATTGGTCTAGGAGATGAAAATACCTTTATCTTGTTGACATATGCGGAGTCCTGAAGAAAACCCCTCTTTGGGGCTCGCGTGACCTCCCGGTCTAAGATCGAATTACACAGTAGTTGAAGTGGCTCTTGGGTCCTTACTGAACCCTTAAAATTATAACCACAAGACTTTTCTTCTCTCACTGTGTGAAAATTTGTGTTCACGAGGGTATTCTTACTCCCATGGAGTCATGCATGTGACCATGGGCCTAAAACCCGACGCTTAAGATTTGGAAAGTGGTAACTTCAGAACTCCAGAACATCGGGGCTTCATAAGATTTACCAAAAACACACTACAATTCTCCCGAATGTCAAACTGGAGAACTCCCAAAGAGTTCAAGGATCGATGCTCCACTCTCCTTGCCATGATCTATGACTAAAATGGACTATGGGGCTTCAGGATTCGAGACTTTATATGAATCCAACACATAATACCCATGGACTAGAGAAGGGATGGAATCCACATATATGATGGTCTTCACTTACCCATCAACCAACAATCAATATTTACTACGGTCTTCAGGAATTTTCATACCAACAAAACTTTTACCCACAACCTTTTGGATAGTCGAATTCCAAATACTCAGAAATCTACAAACACATGTACCCAAAAACTGATGGTTAGGATTTACTTTGGAATTTAGGACTTTAGGGAATTCTCCACTCTGTGCAACATAACAAATTTCTCCCGGAGTGCCGAATTACCAAACCACTCAGAGATCCAATGTCTCACACTATCCCAATGATCTATGGTGTAGATTCACTCTGGGACTTCAGAGCCTCGGGGATTTTGCCTCACTTAAAACAAACACCTTAAATTTGTCTGAGTAGCAAAGTACGAAGGACTTGGGGTTTTAACAATCATGCTCCTTCTTGTTCATCCAACGACTATAAGGGATTTTGATACCTCCCAAACATATCTTGTTCACTCTCCTTTAAACAAATATATTTCTCCTCTTGTGGACTTACTCTTGCTATCCCAGCTCCTTGAGATATTTCACTTAAAGGAATTGAACCTTGGGGCACACCTTATGCTTCCCTCCTGAGCTTGGTACTTAAATAATTCACCTGCACACTCCTTGCGTTATCTCTCCTCTAAGCTTGGGACTTGAAAAAGTCACTTGCGCACTCATTGCACTATCTATCCTCTAATTTTTTTCAACACTTAACAAAGTGTCGACTCTATGCACTCTTTTCATTGGTCTCCCCGCTGATATTTTATACTCCTGTGAGTATAGGAGTACTCCTTGCACTTGCTCTGTGTAAACTTACACTATCTCTCCTAAGCTATTTGAACCTATAGACGGTTCAACCTCTGCAATCCTTGCGTGGGCATTGTGCACTCCTTGCATCGATATTTCAGAAGAGAAACAATTGAAACTTAAATTGACATTAAGGATTCATTAATTCAATCATTTATATGCACACACACATAAACAAAGAGATAAATAACATAACATTTACCCAATTACTCGGAGACAAGCAATCTCAAAAATTGAAAGCAATTCTCTTCTTCTATATTCCTTCAACAAATATTTACAAGGATTTCAACAACTTTCAACAACTTCAACTTCTCTTTCCAACAACTACACAAACCTATTTTCGGCATAGGTTACATTTATGTATACATGAAGGGGCTTCTTGATCCTTCCCTCTAGACTATTCTAGTGCTTTCATATCACAATTAAAAGCATCCTACCACTAAGATTATTACAATAAATGAATAATTACAATCTAGATATGAGTTAGTGCTCAAAATATTTACAATCCTAAAGGAATTAAAGGTGATGTAGGAGCATCCTTTCCACCTTATCATGCACCAGAAATGCAACACCTTGACGCACATTCAATAAGGGAGAGGGGTGCGAACCCTCTCATTTTCCCTTGAATTTAAAAATTCAATGTAATAAATTGTTATTAAATGTTGTAAGGCTTGAGCAGAGCTGATTCATGCCTTTGTGCAAGCTGTAGATAGAGTCACCTTTAATGGCTAATGTTAGGTTGATCTAGATCTAATTTGGACTAGATTTCGATTTATTGTAATAAGACTCAATAGATAGGCGTTTTTATGGTGATTAGACACCACTAGTGCATTTGGAGGGAAAGCTTGATGAACCCCTCTTTTATAGAGCATTGTGGTATTCCCAGAAGGGGTTCCGATAGTGTGGTTCAAGGACAAAAATATGATTGTAAATCATTGTAAGCCAGGGAGAGGAGAGAAGAGTCGAGACTCTGTTGCATTCCAAGCTTTCACGTATTGTAATTAACAGTCATCTTTATACAAAGAGAGCAATTTTCATGCATAAGATTCTGTGGGTGTTTTGTGTATGTTTATGAATGTTGTTAATGTGTGTTTACATGCTGTAGATGTATGAAAAAGTTTCATCTACAGAGGTAACATAAGCTTCACTATCTCTCTGTGAGTTTTTTGAGTTGTTCTGTTTTTTTTAGGCTAAGTACAAGGAGTGCTCGACAGAGTATTGAGAACTCTGTGAGCCAACGCAAGGAGTGCACATCAAAATTCTGCTTCAGTTTTATAGGAGAACGTGCTAGGTGGGAACACCAAAATAGTTTATAGACTTAGAGAGGAGCCTCAAGGTTACTAAACACCTTGGAGGAGAAACTATGAAGAGAAGGCACAAAAGACAAAGTTTTTGAATACTCTCTAGAGCTCTGTCAGGTGGGAATTGAGCAGGTGCAAGTGTGCACAAGAGAAATCTGTTTGTAGTTCGGGAAAAGAGTGTCAAGGAGAAGACACCACCAAATTTTTGAACACTCTATAGGCTGCAAAAGGAGTGCTTTGAGTATGTGCAAAGAGTGCACAAAACCAACATGTTCTGAAGTATTGGAGGAAATCGAGGACAACCATAGTTGCTGAATACTCTGGAAAAAACTGTAAGGAGTGCGTTGAGTCGAGCGCAAGTGTGCATAAGGAGACATTTTACTTCTTAAACTGTAGGGAGAGGCTTTTCAAGGAGTGCATTGAGTAGACACCAGGAATGTGCAGGGATATTTTATGAAATATCTTATAAGCCCGAAGCCCCCTGAAGGCTCAGTCAGGCGCAAGGAGTGCACAGAGGTGTGAACCTACTCTAAGTTCATAAGCTCAAGAGGAGGAGCGTAGAGTGGGCTAGGATGGCACCAAAAAGATTCTAAGGAAGAATAAGGGCTGATCCCCTTTGGAATTCTGAGAAAGTTCATAAGCTTGGAAGAGATAGCGCAAGGTGTGTGTAGGAGAGGGAACTTGCTTCAAGTTTCGGAAGCTCAGGAGGAGGAGCAACAATAGCTGTTGGATCAAGCTGCAAGGAGAGATATGGATCATTGAATCCTATGTCTAGATGTCATAAGGAGAGTGCAAAGAGTAGCGACAGATCCTAGCGATTGGATCTGAGTGTGACAGACCAACAATCATTGGATCCAGGTAAGTACACGAGATTCCAATCTATTTAAGTGAACAAGAGAGAAAACTTGTCGAAGTCCCAAAGTCTTGAAGGGAATCAGGATCGCCCATTCTCAGGAGATACATGTGGTGATAGATCTGAGACTCTGGAGTGGAAGTGATCCATGAGTTATCAGACAAGAAGAGAGTGGAATCATCGAAGTTCTGAGGGAGGAACATATCCTAGACATTGGTACTGGGAGGGACACATGGAGCGAGATATAAGACTCCAGAGGAATTTCACTTTGGGATATTTTAGATGAGGTGGTTGTATAATATGTCGAAGCCTGACATAGGGGAGAATATCTTAGCCTTCCGTTAGTCGAAGACACGTGGTGGGAGATCCTACATTTTAGAGAAAGCGAGTGCAGAAGGGTAGAGAACTCTTGAAGAGCTAGGAGCTGAAGTAGATATGATCTTTCCAAGAATCCTAGGTGCATTGGTGGTATGAATGGCCCATGAAGTATAAAGTAAAGTGGCCTTTCCATAAGTTGGTTTCCAAGAGGCAACGCCAAGTGTTGAGAAGTTGGCTAAGGGAAGTTGAAGAAATCAGTGAAACAGAGGAGACGGTTTGCATCTATGAACCAAAATTTGGGGAGAACCTTAGTGATGAGGAATCACTCCAGAAGAATCAAAGTGTGAAAAATCAAGGATTCCCAAAGGTCAGAGTCTTGAATTCATCCTAGTCGTCTGTTGGAAAAGGAGGCGTGGTGAAATATCTGCCACTTCAGAGAAAATTTACTCCAGGAGGAAAATAGAGTTGGTTGGAGAAAGAACTCCCAAAGGCCAGAGCACTAGAGTTCATCTGAGCCATTCATTAGCAGAGGACATGTGTTAGCAAATCCTTCATTTCAAAGGATAACCACTTTAGAGAAAGTGGGGTTGCATGGATTGAGGACTTCCGAAGTGCCAGAGTCAATCATGACCATTGAATAGAGGAGGATGCATGTCAGAATATCCGACACTCCGGAAGGATTTCACTCTGAAGGTTTGTGTCTGTGAAGACTCAAGTACTGCCAAAGCTGGGAGTCTCAAAGTAAATCAGAGTTGTCAATTATCTGAGGACATGTGGCGTCAAATTGTGAACTTTGGATATTTTCCACTCCGGAGGTTTTGTGGAGTATTGTTTCGGAATTCTTCGAAGTGCATGAACTCAAAATTGTTGTGTATCGTTGACATGTGCAAGGAGTAGGGACTCTCAATCCCTGTCATGGAAGTTGAACTTCATGAGTTCGGTGAAACTGAAGACACAGGAATTTAGGAAAATCATATGAGAGGTTCATGGGAGTTTGGACCTATACCAGGAGGAGGCAAAGGCCCAAAATTGTTGGGGGTAAGAAGATTTGGCGCATATCTTGGCCTAGGGTCCCTCGAAGGATTTTGTGGTATTGTGAAGATCCCCATTCATTGTTTCAAGTGAGGGGAAGAAAATAGAAGTATGTGGGCAAGGTTTCAAGGCCAACATGAGGCATGAAGAGTCGATATGACTCAAATACTTGAACAATCCTAGACCAAGAGGTTGTGCAGCTCCAGGAGGAAGAGGGGGGTGTGCATCAAGTATTTATCAGAGATGAATTTCATTTGTAGACAACAGGTGAAGGAGGAGACAAAATGTTGATTCTCTATAAAATATTTCTTGCAAGTGTGTAGCAATCAGTAGATATCCAAGTGGGATGAGGAAAAGAGAAAATGGCTACTGAAGGCCATAAGCGTGGTCGAAGACAAGAATGCCAATAGATGCATAAAGCACATATGAACAAATACATGGAACAGATCAGAGTAGAAATGGAGAGGATAACGTTGAAGATGCAACAAGAATCCTAGGTGCACTGGCGGTATGAATGGCCCATGAAGTATAAAGTAAAGTGGCATGTCTAGAAGTTGGTTTCCAAGAGGCAACGCTAGGTGTTGAGAAGGTGGCCGAGGGAAGTTGAAGAAATCAGTGAAACAGAGGAGATGGTTTGCATCTATGAACCATAAGTTGGGGAGAACCTTAGTGATGAGGAATAAGTGAGATCAGTTGAGGATCTCATAGACTATCAGGAGGGAAGAATTGAAATTTCAAGTTGCCAGGTGGGAAAGGGGGAGGAGAGGAGACTGTTTGAAAGTCTCACGAACCAAGTGAAGAGTTCATATCAGCTAGGAAGAATGAAAAGTGTCATGGAGGCAAAAGAAAGACCTTATATGTATAAGGATTCATATGGGACTGCAGACCATGCGAATGAAGATGATGAGAAGTTCAATACTTCCATCATCAAGGAGGAGGATCAAAGGTGCATTCTGATCATTGGGGTAATCAAAATATTCTTACCAATTATCCAAGTAGGGGCTAGTGCACAAATTTAAGGTGCATCAGAAGAAATAAATCCAGCAAAGACTGTCAAAAAAGAGGAGAGGGAGAAGACACCAGAATCTGCCCAATAAGTAGAAAAAGAAGAAGAACATTCAACAAAATTGCTCAAAATTTTCAACCAGGATGTTGAACAGGAGATAACTATAGAATTGGAAACTGCAGCAGAAGAGGGGCATTCAGATGAGTTTCTCACTCAATGGGAAATAGAATTGGAGATGCTGGAGGATTGGTTGAACAATCCAGAACCAGAGAAGGACTTCCAAGATGCAGTCATGCAAAGAGAAGGGTAATTCCAATCCAAGGAGCAGCTAGAGGAAGCTGGAGTTGTACCAACAAGAGAACTGACAGAAGCTAATCTATCAGAGGAGGTAGTTGAGAAGTATCTCAGTAAGGATCTTGCAGAACTAGAGTCTGTAGGGAAGTGGCAATTCAAGGCCACTAGTGATGGAGACACCATGGGAGATCAGGATGATCTACGCTTAGATTAGCATGAGGAGATGCAACAAAAAAAAAGACTGCCAAGGAGCTAGCCAATGGAAAATATGGACATAGAGATAGACGAAATTAGAGAGCTAATGTTGAAGTCAACAAAATAATTTTTAAGCAGGAGGAGGTTGAACAAAGGACAACCTACAATAGTAGAAGGGAAACAACAACAAAAACAAAGCAGAGGAGTAGGTGGACAATGCCAGAGAGAAATTTGGGATCCAGGAGGATTTCAACAGTGGAGCATAGGATCTCATGATTTTCCCAACAGTGGAGTAGGATGCAGGAGCATCCTTTCCACCTAAGCATGTGCCAACAATGCAACACATCAATGCACATTCAATAAGGGAGAGAGGCGCCAACCCTCTCATTTTTCCTTGAATTTAGAAATTCAATGTAATAAATTGTTATTAAATGCTGTAAGGATTGAGCAGAGATGAGTCATGCCTTTGTATAGGCTATAAATATAGTCACCTTTAATGGATGATGGTAGGTTGATCTAGATCCGGTTCAGACTAGATTTACATTTATTGTAATAATCCTTAGTGTATAGGCATTTTGATGGTGATTAGACATCACTAGTGTAGTTGGAGGGAAAGCTCAATGTGCCCCTCTTGTACAAAGAATTGTATGGTATGCCTAGAAGGGGTTCCGATAGTGTGGTTCAAGGCTAAAAATATGATTGTAATTCATTGTAATCCAAGGAGAGGAGAGAAGAGTCGAGACTCTGTTGCAGTCCAAGCTTGCACATATTGTAATTGACATTCATATTTATACAATCATATTGTACGTGGGCTGTAGTGGAGAAGCCAACGTATACGCTTGTTGTATAGCTTGCAAGGTGCGTACAAGTGGAAAAATATTTACTTTTGTCTCTGGATTTATCAATCAGGGAAAGTAAGTCTGCATGGGGGAATGGAATAAGGCCCTCTCTACAAGATTGCATAGGGTGAGTAAAATCTTTCTCTAACAGATGCCCCATAATGTGTGAGGTCAGAGGAGTATCTATGATGGCTGAAATACATTATAAATGTCCCATGAGTGGAGTGGTAGAGAACCATCTAGATGAACTCAATCGCTCATTACATTCTGCACCGACTTTGCATACATGGCTGCCAAAAATACACTACAGATCCATGTGAAAATATACCAAGTAAGTGTTTGTGGCCATGAATAGGAAAATAAAAATGCGGTTACATGCCAATAGCTGTCATGGTCAAGAACAAGGCCTAGTAGAACCAGTCTCAAAACCAATATGAAGATATCTATATACCATGGAGTACAATTTGATCTCCCATGATCATTGAATTCATATAGGTACTGGTCCAATGAAAAAGGAAGCACCAGCTTAGGAAAGCTGTAAACACATAGTGATGTCTTCAAGTCTTCTACACAATTCGCCAAAGGTGCAAGTATACATCATGTGAATAAAGGAGTTGAGGTTGAACACAATGAGACATCGTTTGATTATCGATCATTGAGGTATACCATTAACAAATGTGAGACAACCTACCGATAATGAAAGTATGTATAAAGGCACCAAGTACATTCTTACAAGTGTGAATAGAGGAGTCGGTGTCGAACACTTGAAGAATCCATCGATTAGGAGACATTGAGGTATTCCAAACTGTCGATGGTGAGAGAGACTGCCACTGATGAATGCAAGCCTTAAGGTACTCGTAACAATCTAGGTCCCGTTTCCAGAATAAATGGGTTGATGTCGATGGAAAGAGACCCGATGAAAGGAAAACATTAAGGCATCTCTCATTAGTCAGCACGAGGTACAAAGCAGGAGCTTCATGATTTGGTGGAAATTGGACGAAGAACAATTTCATGAACAAACGACCTTGTGCATCTTTCGCATGTGCCAAGTGCAAGCGATACACAAAAAATACCCTCTAAATAGCAACCAATGATGAAAAACTGTCGACAAAGGTGGAGAAACCACCAATAAGGCTAATGGCATCCAAGACACTACACGATTCCCAATGTGTGAATAGATGTCTTGCCGTCGAACACAAGGGAAACCACCCAGTCAACGACCAATGATGAAATGTTGACTGTTGGGTTCAAGGTTACCTACCAATGATGAAAGTCGGGCCAAGGTGCATGATAGGACTAAAGTATCATGTTATTTTGAGACAAACTAAGGGTATGACTGACATGCAAATTCAAGAGTTCTAAGGAGTGGCCGACACAGGTTGATAGACTTCCTTTGAACAAGAGCATGAGACATATGGTGGATTCTGGCAGCATAGACATGATTATGAAACCATAAGATGTAGGAGGCATCGATGAAATTCTCTATATGGACTGGAAGAGTAACCAGTCGGTAGAGAAGACTCTGTAACAAGCTCAGCTTCCTGAGGCCATGCTAAGCCCAAAATTACGATGAATCGACTCAAATAACTTTGTTTTATATTCAAAGGTGACACAACTGCTGCTGATATAAGATCATACTCCCTTCCCACCCATCTTTTTTTGTTTTTTCATAAAAAATGAATGCTATGATACAGAGGAGGAAATGAGTGTTGCAGCTAAGAAAAACTAGTTCCAGTAGTGAAACATACCTATTCTCAATGCAGGGAAGTGCATGCGGGAGATGGACACTTGGGGGAATGTTCCCTCCTAGGTATAGGGTGTCAAATTGCGAAGGATATAAACAAGGCTCTACTTGGTTGAGGATGAAAAACTGCTAAGGCAAACAATTTATAACACAAAGAGAGAAACCACTATAGTTTCAATACTGCAAGCAAGGGCATGAGATGCAATCACAACTTAATGCCAAAAAATGTCCTTTTTATATATTTTAGTCTACTTGGTGTGAAAAAGATATAAACTTGTGCCAAATAGACGTCTTTTAAAAACCAATTTACGAGTGTGAAAAAGACAAGTCCACTCGACGATCTTTTAACTTTTTGACAACGAGTCGGAAAAGAGCTTAACTAAGAATCATGATCTTTCAAATCCAATTTAACGAGTGTGAAAGGGACAAATCACTCAACAATATTTTCCTTTTTAGACGAGTTAGAAAAGAGCTTAAATTAAACTCGTTGATGTTGTTCTAATCAACATGTAATGGGGGAGGCCAAGGCTCTCATACCAGTATTCTGTGGAATGTCAGTATCTTACAAATAGCCAACAAAATCTTGGGAAAAACTAAAGCTCTCCAAGTGGAGGAGGATAAAGTACTAACGGAGTATACAGTCTTCGTGATGGTTAGAATAATGTGTCTTACTAGAAAAGACATAGGTGGGGGTGTGGGATACCCCACAAGGCCATCCCAATTGTAGGTGATCTCCTCAAAACCCAGAGGGAGAGGACTCAGGGAAAGTAGAGCTCTCGCTCATACAAAAGATGCAAGATCAAGGATGTTGACGACATGATTGAAGGATGCATTACCCTCTGCAAAGGGAGTAGGGTTGACTAGATATTGCACTAGTACGACCACTTATTCAATTCTAGGTTGAAGAGGATGCAGAATAATAGGGATAGGGGACACATCACCCTCGAAAATGGGGGTGTGATCAAGAGAATATTGCAACGTCGTTACTTTTGTGTCAATCAGAGGAACAAGGAACAAGGTGTGGGGAAACTACAGACGCCTCAGAATCCGAAGGGACCTTAGGTGAGCCCCACACTTCTGGTATCCTATCCGTGGCTGGACATAAACGAGTAAGATGACTTTCGTCACAGGTCCTGCAAAAGAATTTAGGCTTATGTCTTAGGTGTCTGAGCTTCTCAATTCCCCCAGTGTCATTCATGATGGCTGGTGACATACTATTAACATGGCATGCAAAGGTGGGAGATTCATCTCCTACATGGTATACAGAGGTTGGAGATGTGGTATTGATATGACTCGTGGTGACTAAAGTGGTGCCCCCAACATGACCTGCAACGACCAGATATGGGTTGTAAACATAACCTGTAGAAGTTGTCGACCCATCTCCAACATGACTGGCATAGGTTGGTGATGAAGCTCTAGTATGACTAACAAAGAATCTACTAGTGGTGAATTGTGGCATTTGATGCCAGGGTCTAGGGAAATATTGACTTTGAAACATTGTAGGCCAAGAAGGGTCCTAGTTTACCCCCTGTCCATGTCCGGAAAGGTAGTATCCTCCATTTAACTGATTCAAAGAAGTCTGAACGAGCATCATCACAGAATTCTGTGAAGAGACAAAAGTATGATAGGGAATATTCGAGTGATGATATATGTTGCCACCTTGTGAAGGGGTTTTATAAAGAGGATAACCCGAATCGTAAAACTGATTCTCCTCGTGAGAGATGCCCAGGGATATATGAGGACTCGCCATGGAGAAAGAGTTCAAAGGAACTAACATGGCAGATGGGGGATACATGGATGGAGTGTAATAAGTAGAATAAGCACCCATCTGAGTATGGGCTCCCAAAAGAGCATAACTAGGATTGCATCCATAAGAGGGGAGGTTCCAACCTCCTGTCGTAAGAGTAGGTTGAGGGACATGACTCATATATAAAGAAGCCATAGGCATTGGGGCCATGATTCCCCCAGATCCAATTCTAGGATTCACATGAGTGGACCAGGGAGAGGATTGCACGAGTGAAGGCATATCAACAAAAAACTGGCTAGAGGCCCAAGGCATGGACTGAGTATCATAGTTCTACATGCCATTATAAGAAACAAGAGGATTCATCCCCATGAATTGAGTGGGTATCATGGGGTAAGAAGTAGTAAATGAGGGAGCCAAAGGGACTCCGCTATCCATGATAAAGAGAACTTAGTAGAAACTCTTAAGGCCAACTAGTAATAAAAAAGCACACCAAAAGTCAAACGACTAGTATGCATGCAAACGGGGTAAAGTGGTTGAGTGGCCTACATCCCTAGAGAAGGTATGTCTCACCCAAGAGGGGCCTGAGACTCGGTGCTAAAGATCGGAGGTAACAAAATCAATTATAAGGGCCCTCGTGGGCTTAACAACTAGTCAGTCAAATCCCCCCGGAGAGGTAATCCTCCATAAAGGATGTGTGCTCTCCGACCCTTATCTGACCCAGGGTACCTTCAAAATAACCCCTGTAAGTAACCTATGAGACAACTAAGTCAAGAAACTAATAAACCACTCTATAACCGATGCACATGCGAGCAGTTGTAAGTCAGGTCCACCATATGGGCAGGGTAGCAAATCCCGAAACCTTGAAAGCACCTCTTGTCACGGAGGTAAAGGCACTAAAAATATCCCTAGATACGAATAGATCCCAAGAAATATCTCTGATTCTAGGAAGGTATCAGGGGGATATCCCTTCAACCGACTTCACGTGACCTCATGATTAACTCCAGTGTGAGCGGAGCTTCTTGATCTTACCAATTATATAATGGATTTCTCCACTCCCTGAATATGACACATATGTTTATTCAATTTCCTTAGAGAAGTTTACTCACAAAATACTATTCCAAGGAACTAAATCCTAGGCTAGTTTGTGCACCCTAGAAAATAAAATTGTTACTAACAAATTTTAAATTATAGCATTTGTTTTATGGCTGTAATTACTCAGAAAGGTATGGTGATGAAACTCATGGTGTTATGACTCTGCAAGAAAGTAAATATGAAAATAATGCAAAGTCCTAACTTTAACTTTTAATGTATGTTATGTTCCTAAAAGCGATGCAATTTTCAAATTCAACTCTGCAATTCAGAAGTAAAAATGCAATCTTTCACTGTATGCACTAAGCTAATGATAAAAAATCAAAAGACAAAAATGCCAAGCAATGCAAAATGCCTATTTTTTTTGTATTTTTGATATATCGAAACTGAAAATGCATGGATTGAAACGTAACTTGATGTATAGCCCTACTGTGTATAAAAGAGAGATAACTCAAGAAGGATATCAAGCAATGAAACACCTAGCCCAATGTACAAGGACAATAAAAATGAAAAGATGAAGAGAAAAACTTCGGCCAAAAATTCAAACAAAAGAGGGTTTCTTGTGATCCCACAGGCACTCAATAGGCACTACAGGGACCTAAGAAGGCTCATCAAGCATCAAATCCCACCCAACAAACACTAGACCAAGAAAACATGCTAGGAAAAAGGGTGTACGTGAATGTTTGGGAAAATAGAGAGTATATACACAACTTGTAGTGAGACAACCTATGTGTATATGCGACTGTCAAGGAAAAATGTGCGTATATGATTTGAAATAGGGATAGGCAAGGGAGAAAGGATGAAAACTCAGACCCAAAGTGAACAAGAGTTGTCAAGCAATGGTACGACAAGAACCACAATAGAAATAAGAGAAATCTAAGGATAAAAGTACTTCAAACCCTAAGAAAGAAGATTCATCCCCAGTATGGTTGCCAATTCTGTTACAAGGAAAATCTCTCTATGGCTAGGGTGAACCACAATAGACATGTATGATTGCAGAAATCGATTCAATTTCAGCATATGCTGTATAAAATAATGTGCAAGAGAGATGAGAACGAGGCCTACCTTGTCCAAATGTTTAATGATGTCCACCGTTGAGCACTTCAACCCAAAGCTTTATACCTACAACAAGTTCTCAACAAACAAGCAGAGCAAGCATATAATGATAATATAAAAGGTTAGCACATTATATAGCATAATCCATTAATATGCAAACCAAACATGCCCATGGATAATAATTCATATATTTGCATGATATCAATTGGACAGGAAAGGAGTATTTCTATTAATAAATGATCAGCATAAGTGAAAATATTACAAACTTCCATGTCGACACGGTTTGGAACCAAGAAATCAAGTTCCTTCCAATTGGGCCTCCACCACTTCAATCCTCCACCAAAGGAAATCTCATATAAGGGAGACAAAGAGGTTCTCCATCAGTAAGGGAAGAGATTAGGGGCTGGATACTATGTCCAAACTTCAAGGAAAAAAGGATGCAGACTCAATATGAAGTAAATAATTTCTCTAGAGTAAATTTTCTCTCAAAGTTGAATTCTCTCTTATTTTCCATATCTTGGAATTGGCTTTTTTATATCCTTCAAAATGCAACTGAAGGGCTGATTTAGAATTTTTCCAGTATATGGAAGGCCAAGGATCATATATCTCCTGTCGTGACATGGAAAACTGACATTTAATTTTGATTTTCTAGCACAAATCCCGATGTATGGGGGCTGTAGTGGAGCAGCCAACATATACACTTGTTGTATAACTTTCAATGTGCATACACGNTTTCTGGATTTATCAATCAAGGAAAGTAAGTTTGCATGCAGGAATGGAATAAGGCCCTCTCTGCAAGATTGCATAGGGTGAGGCAAATATTTATCTAACAGGTGGGAGATCCTGCATTTAAGAAAAAGCGAGTGTAGAAGGGTAGAGAACTCCCTAAGAGATGGGAGACGAGGCAGGTCTTATCCATACAAGCCAAAGGAACAGGAGTCGTTAGATCCTACACTTAGGAGAATAGTTACTCCGAAAGAATTGGAGTGTGAAAAAGTGAGGATTCTCGAAGGCTGGAGTCCTGAAGTCATTCCAGCCATTCGTTGGAAAAAGAATGCATGGATGAAGATCTACCACTTCGGAGAAAAGTCACTCTGGGAGGAAAGTGGAGTTGGTTGGAGCAAGAACTCCCGAAGGCCAGAGCACCAGAGTTAATCTGAACTTTTCATCAGCCGAGGATAGGTGTAAGAAAATCCTTTGTTTAAGAGGATAACCACTTCAGAGAAAGTGGGGTCGTGTGGATTGAGGACTCTCGAAGGCCGAAGTGCTAGAGTCAATCGTGACCATTGAATAGAGGAGGACGCGTGTTAGAAGATCCAAAACTATGAAAGAATTTCACTCTGGAGGTTTGTGTGTGTGAAGAATCGGGAACTACCGAAGCCCAGAGTCCTGAAGAAAATCAGAGTTTTCAATTCTCTGAGGACATGTGGCATCGGATTGTGAGCTTCAGATATCTTCCACTATGGAGGTTTTGTGGGGTACTGTTTTGGAATTCGCCGAAGCACCTGAACCCGAAATTGTTGTGGGTCATTGACCTATGCAAGGAGAAGGGACCATCGATCCTTCTCATGACAGTTGAACTTAGCGAGTTCAGAGTATGGAGAAATTGAATACACAAGAAGCTAGGAAAAGTGCCCGAGAGGTTCATGTGAGTTTGGACCTATACCAGGAGGAGGAAAAGGCCCAAAATTATCAAGGGTAAGTAAATTGGGCCTATAGCTTGGCCCAAGGTCCCTCAGAGGATTTTATGGTATCATGAAGATCCCAATTCACTATTTCAAGTGAGTGGAAGAAAATAGAGGCCTGCGGACAAGGTTTCTGGGCCAACTCGAGGCCCGAAGAGTCGATCTGACTCAAATACTTGAATGATCCTAGACTGCGAGATCATGCATCCCTAAGAGGAAGAAGGGGGTGTGCATCAAAAGGAAATTACAACCTCCTAGAGCACATGCAATGGCTCTAGCTTCAATATCTCATGGGATCTTTAATTACAAGGTTTTCAAAAATTTAAAGTGACATGCCCTCCTTGGAATCCAAACTAGATAAGTGCACTACGCTGGATAATAATTTGTTCTCCACCTTGCCTCATTAAATGACGAAGGTGATGTTCCTGCATCATACTCCTCCAGACAAAAACAATTTCATGGACTCTTGTACATGAGCTCCTCCAATCTATTTCCATGCTTCTAGATGTCGATTTCATTTATCCAAATGGTGTCTTGTTTTGGATGATTCTCCCATTTAACCAGATATTCATAGTAAACCTTCCTCTTGGTTTTCTTAGTAATTCTATGATCCAAAATCTCTTCTATCTGCAACTTCTCTACTGTGGGAATCTATCGCTTCCATTGAATCTCCTCTTGATCATATGTTCCTTCTATGTCATCCATATTGTGAGGGTATAAATCTACCACATTAAATATTGGTGAAATTCCAATGTCCTCTGTAAATTCAATCTCATAAGCATTTGTTGCAAATTTTATGAGGATTTTACAAGGTCCTATCTTCTTCATCTTCAACTTATTATATTTCCCTCTTGGAAATATTTCCTTCCTCAAGTGTGCCAAGACTTGATATCCAATCTCAAAATTCACCTCTTTTTTTCTTTGGTATGTTCTGTCCTTATATCTTTGGTTGCTATCCTGTAGCTATCTTTTGATTTGATCATGCAAATTCTGCATTTCTGTAGCAAAATCCTCTGCTCATGCACTTCAAAATTTAGTTTGTCCCAAATCTCTCAATTCTGAAATTCCTCTTGGATGCATTCCATATACTATCTGGAATGGACTCTTACTAGTACTCCTGTTTGGTGATTTATTATATGCAAACTCTGCTTGAGGAAAAGTTTGATCCCACTGACTGTTATGTCCAGTTACCAAAATCTTTAGCAGATTCCCCAAGATTCTATTCACTTCCTCAGTCTATCCATCTGTTTGAGGGTGATACGCTGAATTAAAAGAGAAATTTGTTCTCAAATTCTTCCCCAAAGTCCTCCAAAAATGTCCCACAAATTCGGTATCTCTCTCTGAGACTCCTGGTTAACCCATGCAATCTCACAATCTCTTTGAAAAATGGTTTTGATATGTGGGTAGCATCACTAGTTTTGTGACATGGTATAAAATGTGCCATTTTCTAAAATCTTTCAACCACCACAAAGATTGAATCATTTCCCCTATGGTTTCTTGGCAATCCCAGAACAAAATCCATACTTATAGCTTCCCACAACTTTTCTGGAATAGGAAATGGTTGATACAATCTTGTGTTCTGCTACTTTCCTCTAGCATATTAGAAACTTTTACATATGTCCACAAACCTCTTCACACTAGACCTCATGCTTGGCAAATAGTATGAAGAACTCAACTGCACATATGTTTTATCATGGCCAAAGTGTCCAACCAATCCTCCACTATGTTTCTCCTTCAACAATTTGTCCCTCATTGAGCATATTGGGATACACAATCATATTCCTTTGAATAATAGTCCTTCTTGGATCATATACTCCATCCATTGATTTCTATCCCTCAGGAAAGGATTTTCACATGCTTCGTAAGCTTCCTTGAAATCTAGGTCTTCCTGGTACATCTCCTTGAGGTGTCAGAATCCCAAAGTCTCCACTTGGAATTCTTGCAAGATTAAACATCTCTTTCTCAAAGCATCTGCAACTTTGTTAGCATTCCCACTAATATGCTTAATGAAAAAAGTAAAATTCTACATGAGTTCTACTCATTTGGCATGTCTCTGGTTCAATTTCTCTTGTCTGGTTATGAACTACAAAGCATGATTGTTGGTATACAAAATAAAATCCTTTGGCATAAGATAATGTCTCCACTTTTTCAAATCTTGAATTATAGCATAAAATTCCTTGTCATATGTTGAAAACTTCTTAGCGTCATTCAGTTTTTCATTGAAACAAGCAACGAGATTATCATCTCGACTTAAAACTACACCAATGGCCACTCCACTTGCATCACATTTTACCTGGAAAGTATTCTTAAAGTCTGGTAGAACTAAGATAGGTTGTTCTGTTATCTTTTCTTTTAACACTCTAAATCCTTTTTCGGCCTATTTGTCCAATAAAAAGATGCATGTTCCTTCTTTATTGTATCTATTATGGGTGCGCAAATACTGCCGAAATTCCTAATGAAATTTCTATAAAAGCTCGCTAACCCATGAAAAATTATTACTTCAAACACACTTCTTGGATAAGGCCACTCTCTTATAGCCATCACCTTTTTTGGATGCATCTTCAATTCATTTGAAGAGATTACAAATCCCAAATACACAAGTTTTGTCTTCATAAAAGAACATTTCTCCAAATTCACCAAGAACTTTTCTCACTGCAACCTTCTCAACACCATATTCAAGTTTCTTAAATGCTCCTCTTCAGTCTTACTGAAAACTAGAATATCATCTAAATAAACGATTACAAACTTCCCAATAAAATATTTGAGAACTTCATTCATTAACCTCATGAATGTAATTGGGGCATTCATTAAACCAAATGGCATAGCAAGCCACTCATACAATCCTTCATTTGTTTTGAACGTTGGTTTCCTTTCATCTCCCTCTCTCATTCTTATCTGATGATAACTACTCTTCAAGTCTATCTTGGAAAAATAACTAGCTCCACTTAAAAAATCCATTAAATCATCCATTCTAGGTAAAGAAAATCTATACCTGATGGTTATCTTGTTGATGGCTCTAGCATATATGCACATTCTCAAACCTCCATCCTCTTTGGAATCAACACAGTTGGTACTGCACACACGCTCACGCTTTCTCTGATCATACCTTTATCCAACAACTCTTGGACCTAATCCTTGACCTCTTCATTCTCCCGAGGGGTTAATCTGTATGTTGTTTTGTTCGACAAACTTGCTCCCGTAATAAGGTCAATATGGTGACTCATACTCCTAATGGGCGGTAAAGTATGAGGTAACTCATCCACCACAACGTCAACAAAATCATCCAATAACTCATGAACTTGTTGAGGGGTCTTAGATCCCTTTAAATCAACAATAGGAACCAAACGCGCCATCGAGGCCCAATTAGACTCTACAACATTTAATAGTGGAATGGATCTCTAGATTTTACAATCCGACCAAAATAATCGATGGGATTTATGTTTTCTTGTGAAGGTTTTCTCCTTCGGTTCAGTCGTTCTCTTTTTTGTATTTTCTCTTAGGTGGGACTGATATAAGATAGGGCTGGTATAAAGCAACCAGGAAACAAAAGGGGAACACATTTTAACTACCGGAGAAGAGGCTGAGTTTGGGATAACCCTTACACCCTAGCATGCAGACAACAATCGTCTACCACAGGCCTAGTACTAATACATTAACCGTGAAGGTATTCCAATTATCGACTGAGATACAATTTATCAGAAGAAAACATGCATGTGATAAATAAAGGCAAGTAAAATAATTCACTCAACTCTAATCATGAATCACATAACAACACAACAATTAATCTTCATCATTAAATAAAGAACTATAAAACATTGCATCTGATAAATTATCAATAGATTTAGTAGCTCTTACTCATTACAACATCCATTCATGAGACGAAATAAGAAATAATTCTTCTCCACATCCAATCATACACACATTTGATGAAAACGCAAACTTGTCTCTGGTCCCAAAAGGACTTCTCAATTAAAGGAAGCTCCAAAATAGTTCTTAACAAAACCAAAAATGAGAGTTTCTTGCAACAACCATTGACCCTTGCTAAAAGGTCGATCCTCTTATTTATAATATTCTATTTACTAAAACTAAATACTAAAGTGAAACTAGGTAAAAAAAAATCGCCACATGGCGTTCTTTTCTATCAGTTTTTCTAAGAGTCATCTCAAGATATAACATAAGAGGGTGACTCTTCTCGTACTTCGACAACTTGATGAACAGATCCTCGCAGGTGTTGGCGTATGGGAATCTATACTATTCCATATGTCCTGAGTGAATCTCTCTTATATCTACCACATGTGCCCGATACTTGACTATAATGGCACTTAACTGTTGCAGCATGGCCCGAGCTTTGATCGGGTGCTCCATAAACTGTCACACCTGACATGGCACTTTGTCTGACACCTTTGCTATTTCTTCATCCCATGATAAGTATTTCTGGGTGTGTGACTTGACTATGTCACGCAAGTCGACAAAGTCATTAGGTATGCCAAACTCGGGGAGTCCGATGTCTTTCATCACCGATTGATCCTTCTCCAGTTTTTCTTGCACTTGGCCCATTTCTCTTGGATTTCTCGGTGAGGTTCCCAGGACATTTTAGCCCAATACTCGGTTTATTTCCTGATGCAGTCGATGCAGCTTTCCCTTAGCACCTAGATGTTGTGCTCTTCGGCATCTCAATCCTTTTGGACTGCGATGATATATTCGATTCTTTCCACGGCTTGTTGCACTTTCTTGTACCACTGCTCCATATATTTTCATGTCGCAATTTCCATGAGGGTGTCTTCTTGAAGCTTGAATATCCTTGTAGTGAATAGGTTATGTTCATCTATAAACTTGTTGTAGGCCTCCTTGAATTCGCTCCTTAGGTACACCGTGATGTGTGTGGTGTCCTGGTAGTATTTCTCCAAGTGGAGAAAATGTTCCAATTTCTTTAGAGCAGTGGCCAGCTCCTCTTCATCTCTTTTAGCTCTTTCTAGGGTGGCATCCGTGATCTCCATCCCTACGCTGATGAGTTTGAATTTCTTAGCATGCTCGATGTTGATCAAGTTTTCCTCTGTGGTGATGAGGATGGAGCGATCTAGAGTGATCCTCCTCTTCTTGGTGGTTCTCTAGACGATAGCCTTCATTTTCTGATCATAAGTGATGGCATATATGTCGGCTAATTCATCCATGGGTTTGAGAATTTGTTGATCCCCCCAGGTGAGTGTGGTCCCCAGAATCTCAATGGTATGTATATGTTCAAGACCGGATTCTTGGACTTCCTCCCTCTGTTTTGAAGGTCTGGCTTCTGTTTGTCTCTCATCGGGGAGTTGAGTACTAATTGGAATTGAGGCATTGGTGGTGGGCTCGATACTTACTTAATCATCAGTAGTCGAGACACTGATTTCCTGTTATGAAGCTCCTTCATTTTGTTCACCTGCCCCTGGCCCATCCTTCAAACTGTTCGCTCGGGTCTTCGGTACATTGGGCAGTTCAATGTCTAAGACACTCTTGCCTTCTTCTTCGTTCCATGGGAGCCCCTGAATATGAGAATCGGTGTTAAGAATCAAATAGATAAATACAAAGTCACCACAAGAGATATACAAAAACAATATGAAAAATCTCCTTTATTACTATCAAACCCTTAGGGTAGGGCAACACCGTACAATGGATCCTACTATGGAAGGGAACCTCTCCTATTCACTTGCCTCTTCGAGGGGCCATCCTCCTATTGAGCTACTGCTCCAAACATAATACTTCTCTTCATGTCTCATTACATTGCTTGAACCCCTTTATATAGTGCTATCATCTCCTAAGAACATTCTAGAGGAGGAATCTTCTAGAAGTAGAACCTTCTAAGAAGCCCTCTTACATTAATTATATCTAATTACCTATTTATTATATCTAACTATCATAGTGGGTCTTATTTAATAATATAGTGGACCTAGTCCATCTTACATTAAATGACCTCCACTATTATCACTATGGGCCCTCTGGCCCCCCCAACTACCTCTCTAGATACCTTACATTCCATCCCCCTTATGAAAGCGTTGTCCTCAATGCTTGATGTACAACCATATACCAGGGTTCCATGGAAAATTGTGGACCATAATGCTGAAGAAGAATGAAGAACCAAGGTCCCATGTAGAAAGGAAATCCACCATGCTGAAGTAGTCCAACCACCATTGTAAGCTCGGGTCCCAT
>ML823287.1:0-11307 GCA_009831015.1 Picea engelmannii | reverse complement strand
TCATCTCATCATAATCAAGTGATTTCCACCAAATGGCAGCATCACCTTGCAATTTGAGAGCTACCCAATGGGGCCAAGTATCTTCCCATACTGATTTTCTTTCTTTAATGAATGATTCAATACTAGGGCCATTACATTTCCCTATAAAATACATCTTGCTATGAAAAAACCCCCAAAAATAGAACAATAAGTTACGGCAAAAAATCGCGGCTTTTTCCGGAAAAACCCTGAAAAAATGCTGAATTTGAAATGCTCATAACTTTACTTCCTGAACTCTGTTTCGGCTGATTTTTTTTTGAAATTGGGTATTTTTCCGTGAGGAATTAAAATACCCAATTTGTTTTTCCAAATTCAGCTCATAAAACTTTATATCTGAACCTGAAGTGCGCCGCCCTCTTTTTCTTCCCTAGAAAAAAAAATTCTGCAAAAAGAGAAAACAAATCTTCCCTTCTTTAGCCAAGGAAAGTGCTCTGATACCAATTGTTAAGAACCAAATAGCTGAATACAAAGTCACCACAAGAGATATACAAAAACAATATGAAAAATCTCCTTTATTACTATCGAACCCTAGGGTAGGGCAACATCGTACAATGGATCCTATTATGGAAGGGATCCTCTCCTGTTCACTTGCCTCTTCGAGGGGGCATCCTCCTATTGAGCTACCGCTCCAAACACAATACTTCTCTTCATGTCTCATTACATTGCTTGAACCCCTTTATATAGTGCTATCATCTCCTAAGAACATTCTAGAGGAGGAATCTTCTAGAAGTAGAACCTTCTAAGAATCCCTCTTACATTAATTATATCTAATTACCCATTTATTATATCTAACTACCATAGTGGGTCTTATTTAATAATATAGTGGACCTAGTCCACTTTACATTGAATGACCTCCACTATTATTACTATGGGCCCTCTGGTCCCCCCCAATACCTCTCTAGCTACCTTACAATCGGGAAATGGGGAAGATGTCTTCTCTGGATCCTTTTCCTCTTCGATATGCATGAGGGTCACAAGGGAAACCTCTGGGCTCTCATCATCATAATATATTTCTATCATCTCTCTTAAGGGGTTTAACACACTTGTCCTCCTTGATGTTTTGATTGTCTCTGGCTAAGATGAAACACCTGACAATGATCCAGCCGGTGGAATTGTAAATTTAGGGTCATCTAACCCAGTAATTTCATCAAGGTCTATGAATTCAGGGATGCTTGGGCCCGTTTGGCTTCTATCTGGGTTGTCTGCAGGGAGCCCTGTCATGTTTATGAGGTCCAAGTCATATTGCAGTTGATCAATTATCTGTTGTGTATGCTATAACATGAGTAACCCCCTCTCTTGCATGTCTTGAGCCATGGGGAGGCCTCTACCTTGCATCGGGGTTACCTGGGAAATCTCTTCTGCTTCGACTGTTATCTCGGGAACTGCTGCTTCGACCACTAGCATTTCTTCTCTGGCTCTGAGGGCCTCTTTACCCGATTTTTCTATGGTCATTGTTTGTTCATCTAGGCTCATGGCTCTGAACTTGGTCATTTTTGGATCAGCCATCTGTGCCACCACCTTACCCCAGTACTGGGCATTTTATGTGAATATTTCTTCTTCGAATTTGTCATGGGCATATGGCCAACATGACGACACTTGAGAAGCATGTTTTAGGACTAGACCCTTTGGTTCGTGCCTGCGGAACTGGCCGGTCTGGAATCAAAATTCTAATTGGTTCAGCCCTTCCTGCTTGGCTTGGGCAATGTCTTTCACTAGGTAGAATCTGACATGGAATCCATACGGTATAAATGCCTGCTTCTTATCTTTGACTAGGGTAGCATTGTAACCTTGTAGGATGGTTTGGCAGCAGATCTCTCCCACCACAAGCCGGTCAGGGACATGTGCTGGCAGGAGATGAGGTGCTACAGTGGATTTGAATACCCTAATGTAGGTATCGTGCTCGTCCAAATACTGGTGGCCAACCTTTGATATCACCTTTTTGGCTGCAACTGATAGTCTTAGACATTCTTTCTTGAAAAGAATAAAATAGATGTGTGCGATGAATTCATCGCAGATGGGGGAGTAGGATTTTTATACCTATTCTCCCATAAGACGCTGAAATATACATGGACCGAGAGCTCTGCAATGCACCAACTTAGGTTCATGTCGGCAAAGATGTTTCTGGCACACATGACATTCAACAAATATGAGGCCATGTAGAAGGCTGGAGTCTCCCCTTCTTTAGGTGTCTGAGCCTATTGTATGCAGATGCTCAACTGCTTGGAAATGATGGCTCCCCAATTGAAGCCACTCTGTACGCTAGAGGCATCCATGACTTTGAAAACCTGGATCAGTCTTTCTCCCCATACAACCGACAAATGAGTGCCATTAGGAAGATGTATGGTTCTCTTAGGCTGGCCATTTGGTACCAGCTGGAGGTCCGGTTGGTGAATTTATTATCTTCTCATCGCTATGAGGCCATGACCCGGCTGGTGTCATAGCGCTCATAGAATTTCACAATGAAATCAATATTCAGCTGCTCCTTCGGGTCTCTAAGCTTCTAGTACTTCTGGACCTCCACCATAAAGAGAAATTCGACACACTCACCATTGTCATCATTGATTAGAAACTTCTGCATGTTCATATGGTCGATGTGCCATTGCAACAACTCTACATAGGGAAACACTGGGGTTTTTCTTTCTACCATGTGTAGGTACGACTGTTAGATATTCGAGAATACCTAGTCATCAAGCACTCTCACATCTTGGTCACTATGTGGGGTGTATTTAGGGAATTCCTCCAGGCTGATCTTCTTGAAGATTTCTCCCCAATGTGGGAGTGTTGTCTTGGTTCCTGTGCTTGCCTCGCTGTCTCCAAAGGCTAGAGGTTGAATGAAATTCTTCTTTGTGGATGTTTTAATAACCATTTCTGGTCTTGGAGAAAATTCTAATTTTTTTCCTGCCCCTGGAGAAGAGCCTTCTCCTACCTCTAGTTCTTTCAGCTTGGGTGCCCTCGACGATCGCCTAGTGGTTGGCTTTCTTGGAGGATTTTTTCTTGCAATCAAAATCAATCCTTTAGGGCTTGCGTACAGAGAAATACTGGATAAAAATGTATATATGAAGTGAAAACACAGAAAATCCAGATAGGTGTATACCAATAACGCTTGCTAAACCTAGTTGTTTGATACTCACGGGATCTCGTGAGATTTTGAATTGCTTGTCTCGCTTCTCTGAATGCTCTGAAATTCCTTTGCACACATAATGGTTTCATTTACAATGTCCCAAGAGAATTTAAATGGGGAACAACTTACTGTGTTGTATCAACCAATTAATTCAGGTGATCAGTGGAATTCAAACAAATCTACCACCGAATCTCTAAAACTTGAATTCCTCATGGGTTGACGGTGGAGGCATGGAGGGTGATGTGTTCTATCGGTAATTTCAAATGGATGTTTTGATTCTCACATGAAGTTGAAGCTAATGTGAGATTTGATATTAGTTAACCTCTTAAAATCTTGTAATCCAATCGTATCTAACGTTAAAACATCCCATCGTGTCGCTTTCTTAGTGGGTGGATCAGGGATCGACAACGTGCTATGAATGTTTTCATTGATATTATTTCACCAAAAATATCAGACGCCGATTGACTTCATCGTATGGTGTTGATGTGGCAAACTGACTCAGAGGTGTGACTTGGACCTGAGGAACCAAAAGTGACTCGGGGTTGATCTAGGCCACATGGTTTCTCTAGTCGGGCATAGATACATGGCGTTAAAGACTAGTGACTTAATTCACGCAAATTAGTCAGAGTCAAGGATTTCTTCAAGTTATACGTTCTAAAATAAACCTAGGTTTGCTGATGCCGAAAAGGTATCGGGGATCGGCGATCAGGGATAAAACTATCATGTATTTTCTTTTGGGTTAGCTTCTTCCAAAATTCATCGATGTCGAAATGCTTCGGGATTCGGTGATTGGGGAAAACTCTTTATCATGGTCGAAATGTTCATCATGATTTTGTTTTCTCTGATTTCGACAAGCTTGTTGGGTATCGACTATCGATGATATTGTTTACTCCTTCCTTAACGTTCACTCCCTTCAACTTTTACCGATGACGAAGGGGATTGACTATTGGCGAGGTTTGTGTGTGATACTTTTCGTGAAACAAAAATTCCCTTTCATCGATACCAATGAATATGGGCACTCGACGATTGAGGCTTTCCAAGTGTTTCCTTTTCACCTCTTAATTCCTTCCGATGTTGAATCTTGAGCACGTTGGGTGAAGTGTTTTGGCTGTTGATTCCTTACTTAAGTGTTATGCCCTTTTAATTCATGGATTTTCATAAGGTTAAACAAACTTGAATAGATAATGAGCGTTAAGATAAGAAGCAAATTCACAACATTTATCAACATAAAATCGAATTCAGACAGTGCAAAATTAAGTGGTACCCAAAAAGTGAAAATTTGACATATGCTTTTTAGGGTGTGTTGAGTTCTCAACAAATGACAACTCACTGGGTGAAAGAAGAAATTCTGTTCCTTCCTCGGGCTCGGCTGATGGAAAATTTGATTAGGGACCTAATTGGTTTTCATCAGAGCCTCTTTTACCCTTTCATTTGGAATTTCCCCGGTTAATGCATCTGGGCCTACCTGTCGGTTTTTTTGACCTTTATTCCACCTTCTTTTCCTGTAACCTTTAATCATGCACCCTTTTGATAAGATTCCAATAAAGAATTCACTGAAACTAGGCCTTTTAGTTACCCTTATTCATTTTATACGGCGTTGCTCCGTTGCCAGAAAGCGTCCATAGCCCCGACATAGTCACCTTGACGTCACAGACCTTGTTTTGCTACCAGCAAGAGTCCATAGCCCAAACGAAGATATTTTCATACCCTCTCCTACTGTGCACTCATTTGATATAGTTGAATTTTAATTCGACATAATTCCCTGAGCGAGCAGGAGAGGAGGACATATGTTATTTGCAAAATGAGATGGTTAAGGTGAAACTTAATAGCTCTATCCTTGAGGTGCATGTATTCCCTTCCATCTTAGTATTTCCCTTAAGGTTTTCACCATACCACTAAGTAGACACTTCTGCATTTCTCCAAAGTTCATCTGCGCAAGTTAGATAAAGAATTTCTTGAAACAACCGTAGGTTCCTTAGCATTTCTTGTGTTGGTATGTGAGCGATGAGTTAGGAATAGAGTTCGCTATACGACATGATTTGAAGTCAACCATTTTATTTCTAAACACAATCTTTCAAAAGCGTAGAATCACAACCACAAACAATAAAACAAAAAAAATGTAAATGCAAAAGGTAAAACGACGTATCTAAAATAACACAAGAGATTTTATTTATTTATTTTTAATGAAAATATTGTTCTAGGGTTTAGCCATTCACTGTGAGAGCATCAATTTCCCCCCTCAGATTTTGCATTCGATATGTGTCTAACCCAATATTCTCGGCCACTTGGAAATGCCCGAGCCATAGGTTCTGAAACTTAGAATGTTTTCCTTTAGGCTCATTTTCTCTGTCCCAATTTAGGACTAAGTCTCCTACTTCAAAATTATTCTCTTTAGCCTTATGCTTACCAAACCACCTTTTAACTATCTGTTGGTGGGATATGAACTTTGATTTAGATTTCTCTCTTTCTTCTTCTAGCATGAGCAGGGTGTCAATTCTTTTTTGTATCACTGATGAGGGCTCCCCTCTGGAATCTTGAGCAAGTTGAAGAGATGGAAGATAAAGCCTATTTAGGAGAATGGCTTCCTGCTCCTATAGCAAAAAGTATGGGGATTTCCCTATAGCTTCTTTGGGTGTGAATCTATCAGCCCACAAAGAATTATGAAGTGCATTATGCCAGTTATTCTGATTGTCTGTAACCATTCTCTTTAATATTCTTACTAACTTATTACTAGTTGATTCTTCCATTCCATTTCCCTGTGGATAATAGTTTGTGGAGTATATAATTATGATTCCTTTGTATAGAGAAAAATATTTTAATAGGGTGGAAGAAAAGTAAGATGTATTATCGAAGACAAGGATAGAAGGGACACCAAACCTTGTGATTAATTGTTGTTCTATGAATTGGATAACCACCTTCTCGTTTACATGATTTAGAGAAATGACTTCTACCCATTTTGTGAAATAATAGGTGGTAGTAAGTATGTACTTATGCTGTTTTGAAGAATTTGGTGTAATTTCCCCTATGATATCTAACCCCCATTTCTCAAAAGGCCTAGAAACAGTAACCGGTTGGAGTGGAATTGCTACTCTCTTCTCCCTCCCAACGCTTATTTGACAAGTTTTATAGTTTCTAGCGTATGTGTGAGAGTCCTTGAATAAAGTGGGCCAATAATAGCCATATATCAATATTTTATGAGTGGTGGTGTCCCTCACAAAATGTCCACCTGTAGGACCATCATTGATCTCCTTTAGAACCTTGTCTGCATCTTCACATTCAATACATATTAAATTTACCCCATCATAATTAACCCGGAAGAGTACCAAATTTATGAGGTGATATTGTGCGGATTTTAACCTGAGAGCTCTCCTTTCCCTAGGGTTTAGGTTTTCTGGGCACGTCCCATGGTGCAGGAAATAAGTCAATTTCTCATACCAAGACTCTTGCAATGGGGAGTTGTATGAAGTTTCACCACACCATAATGCCATTTCATTCTCCCATCCAGGGTCTTCATTTACTTGGTCTTGAGCTTCAACTGCCAGTTTGTATAACCCTTGTCCTTAACAAGTTTAGCAGGTTTTATATCTAGATAAAATTCTTGGACTACTACCATCCAATTTCCTCTTCTTTCCCCCATCTCCTATTGAGTAAATAGGGATCATACTGCGGGGTGAGGCACGATTACTTTGGTGTAATTCTTGAGGATGTAAGATTTGAAGTGTTTTACCACCTTGTATACCACATATGTATGCTTATCTATAGTAGGGTAGTTTAGTTCACCCCCCTAAAGATTATTCCTCATGAATGACACAGGGGCTTCATTGTTATCATCATCGTTTTGAGTCAATACTGCAACTAACGATTGGTCGGAGGCGAAAGTATAGATGAATAAATATTTGTTGAAATCGAGACTTCACAACACTGGATATTGAGATATTTCCATCTTAATATTGTTGAAGGCCTTGTTCCGTTCATCATCCCACTTAAATTAAACATCTTTATGAATAATTTTTTCCAAGGGTTTGATAGTTTCCGTGAAATCAGGGGTGAATTTCCTTACAAAATTGATTTTCCCGAAGAACGATTGCATAGCTTTTTTGTTGTGAGGTAACATAAGTTGAGATATAGCCTTTATCCTTTTTGGATCTATGTGAATGATTTCTTGAGATATAATGTGGCCTAACAACTTACCTTCCTCGACACCAAAAATAGTTTTCTTAGGGTTTAAGGATATGTTGTATTTCCTACACCTTTCGAAAATATGGGATAAGTGTTGGATGTGATATTCTCTGTTCTTTGAATACACAGTTACATCATCCAAATAAAATACTACACACTTGTTTATTAGTCCCCAAAATTCCACGTCCATATCCCTCTGGAAGGTTTCTCTTGCGTTGATTAACCCAAAAGGCATGTGTTTGTAAGCGAAGGTTCCTCACTTGGTTCGGAAGGTAGTTTTCAGGCGGTCTTCTTTTGAACCTAGAACCTAGTTGTAACCTAAGAAACCATCCAACAAGGAGAAAAACTTAGAGATAGACATGGTATTCAAGAGTTTCTCCATTGGATGGATTTGGTAGTTGTCCTTTTCTCAAGCTCTGTTGAGGTTTCTAAAATATACGAATAAGTGGATTTCTCCCGACTTTTTTCTCACAGGAACCAAATTTTCTACCCACGCAGAATGTCTGACCTGGAAGATAATTTTGGCATATAAAAGTTTCTTCAATTCCTGACACATGAGAGGTTCTAGGGAAGGGTGATAATTTTAGATCTTTTGTTGGAAGGGTTTCACTTCAGGTTTTAAAGGGATTGTGTGTTGAATGATATATGTATCATAAGTTTTCAAATATCGGTAGGACCACTCAAAGACATCTTGATATTGTCTAAAAAGTTTGAGATAGGCCTTCCTTTCCTCTTTATATATCGTCTAACCAAGGTTTACATTTTTTGGGTCGTCCGGGGTGCTGATATTTATAGTTTGATGCATGGGACAAGAACTACCAGTCTTCACATTTTTTAACCCCTTAAAACTTTTCTTTAGGTCAAAAATTTTATATAAATTGGCTATCCCCTTCAGTATCATCTGGAACTTCGATTTGTCGGTTGGTTGATTTGTATGAGGGTGATTTTCCATTGATTGTTCTTGGAATACTTCATCGTCAATATCCAAGTCTTTAAAATTGTCCTGATTGGTCAGAAAGTTTATGATTTGTTCATCTCCTTCAAAAACCTTCCAATTGGAAATATTGTTGGGCACCAATGGTTTGTAGATAAATTCTACAGTGAACCGAGAGGCTTCATAATCCTCTAGAGGTGATAGCCTTGAAGCAATAGTGGCCAAAGAATCTACAATAATATTCTTTTCTCTGGGAATCACTGCAATGTTGAAAGATTCAAAATGCTCTATTAGCCTGTGCACTTCCTGTTGGTAGTTATTTAGGTGTGGAGAATTACAATGTATAGTATTCCTTACTTGTCTGAAAATGATTTCAGAGTCTCCAAAAACCTTTAATTATTGGACATTTAGTTCTATGGATTTCTTTAATCCTTGTATTAGAGATTCATACTCGACAATGTTATTTGTGCATTTGAATTCTAGTCTACAGGACAAGAAATGTCGTTTTCCCTTCGGATTAATGAGGATACACCCTGCTCCCGACCCTTCTTGTGATTTAGATCCATCAAAATATAATGTCCAAACTTTTGGGAAAGATGTATCATCTTCTTCTTTCGTGTTACTTTCCTCTTTTCCTCCTGTTAGTTATGTGATTTCTAAGGCAGGTTCTTGGCAGAAGAGGGTTTCCTCCGCCGCCTTCGACAATTCCTCTCGAAAAATCATTTCGGAGTTTTGAGTAAGAGGGACATTATATGAGAGAGGGGAGAAGTTCCTGAAGTAGGAATCATAGGAATAATTTCCTAGCACAGGGAAATCCGCCAATGAGGGTTCATTTAGGGTTTCTAAGTCAGTGACAATATGTTTTAGATATCTTTCCCTATCAATTCTGATCATATTTGTGTCTCCCTTTAATTGTATCCAAAGGTGTGCCCAATCCATATTGAAATACCCATTTAACTTCTCAGACCAATCTCATCTTAATAACAATCCATAATCTTCTGGGATATCTACTACGATAATGTCAATTATTTGTACAAATTTAGGATGAGTCGCAATTTTGATCATCACATCTTTGAGTTATCCCATAACCTTCACCTGGGTTTTGTTGATTTGTATTACATGTTTGTCTCTTTTGAGAGGAACAATGCTTAATTTTTTTCAAATAGACAAGGGCATAACATTAGAATATGCTCTTGAGTCGACCAAACAATTATGGAGGTTTTCGTTGAAGACTTCAAACGTTAAAAGGAATAGTGGAACAAAAGGTTTTCCCTTCTTATCTTCAGAACATGCATTCAAAATTGGTTTATTTCTTGGGTCTGTGGGAGTTAGAATCCCCTCTTGGTCAGTGCTTATTGTAGGATTCTCTATTGACTTCAACGCTTGTAACAAAAAGTTTTTTTGTTGAGGGATTCTGCATATGTCCATAACTGATATATTAGCCTTCAAATTCTTGAAATATTCTACTATGTTGTAATCCATCGTGGGTGATTCTCATGTATGGATGTTTATAGGGTTTATTCGGGGAGAAAAAGGTGCTTTCAGGTGATTGGGAGTTGGTATCCCTCCCAAAATTTGGGTTGTAGTAAGGTTTTCCAAGACAGGTTGACCCCTACTACATGTTTTCACAACCAAGACTTCTGCAGGAGCTTCTTGAACCTCAAACAAGTCATCAGATAGCATGGATAGGTCAGGATCCCATATCAACATGGTTGTTTCTTCTGGTGGAGAAATTTCCTCCTGATCAACAATATTCATACTAGAGCCACTTGATTGTTCAGTCAGGGAGACTTCATCTAGGAATCAGTTGGCCATCAAATTCATGGCATGCACCCATTGAGGGAAATATCTTTCAGAGTGCTTTTCTTAGTGATAAGTGCAGAAATAGTCAGATGCTACATTTCCCATATCGATGTTTAAGTTGTCTAGGGGAGGTTCAATTTCTTTGAATGGTGGATTCCTTTTAAAAAAAGGCTTATAGGGCCTTTGGCCTTGGTTTCCCTCCCTACACTTCTCTTCATTTCTATGATTTTGTTTGATAGATTTTTGACCATGCGTTGTAGGTCCTCTATGTTCCCACTTCCCTTCTTAGGAGCTTGTTCTATTTGTTTCCCTAGGAGTCTAGTAAGAAATATCCCTCTCTTGGGAAGGGGTTGAATTTCTTTATTAACTAAGGAGACATGGCCTTCTTTGCATCCTTTCATTTGGAACTCTCTCATTTTGGCTTCTTCAAAATTCTCAGCCAGGGTTTGTTTGGCATTCCTCTTCAAAAACATGGAAATAGAAGTTGGGAGAGCATTAACATATACTTCGATTTGTGACTCTTGAGTAGGTTTAGCTTTGTGCTGGAATTTGTTTAAGATGGTGGTAAATATTTGATTAAAGTCTTTGACCCTTTCCTTAGAACTCATGGAGGAGGCGAACAACTCAACCATCAATGCTCTTGTAGTAGTTTCTTTTGAAAATTTATTGTTAAGCCCTAATATTGGCTCATTACCCCTTAATTGGGGCATATTAGATTAGTAATGCTATTTTATTTATGTCATCTTTAGGCCATTAGTTGTAATTTAGATGAGTAATGTTATTTTAATTATGTCGGCTTTAGGCCATTATTTGTAATTATACCTCCTAGTCTCCTATATATACCAAGGAGACATTTTCATTTTGAATCATCTTAGACTTGAACATTTAAGTGGGGTAAAAGGAGGTTGCCCCCTCGAAGAGGCTTATTATATGAAATTATCTCTTTTTCAAGGCGTTGAGTACTTTTCCTAAGGTTTTTATATGCTATGTTGATGTTTGGTTCTTAACATTTATCTAGAAAGTCCTTTTGAAACTTCATCCAACTAGCTATGGATCCTATGGGTAAGTTAAAATACCACGTGGAAGATGATGCAAGATACCAGATATATAAAATATGCAGAACATAAACGAAATGCTAGAAATAACAGAATAACAGTGAAATATCCAGCATAATCTTCACAATACACAGAAATGATATACGAAATAGCAACAGAAATAGCACTTGAACAGA
>ML823286.1:86930-101371 GCA_009831015.1 Picea engelmannii | reverse complement strand
GGCATTCCCATACTCAGAATACAAATGACTCAAAGCATAAATGCCGACATGCGAAGATCCATGTCAAGTAAGACAGGTCATGGCCACCAAACATACACTGTGGATCCATGCCGATATGACTCAAATCTGAACATAGCCACCAAGAATACACTGTGGATCTATGTGTTAAAGAATCAAATTTTAACATGGCCACCAGACATACAATGTGGATCTATGCAACAATACACTGAATATACTCCAACGCAACCTGGATCTATCAGAAAATATCTAGGGTCTTCATCTCCACCACTCTATAGTACGAATCTAACCATGTGAATACATGTGCTGAAGTCGAACATGGTAGAAACCACTTGATGACCGGTCATTAGTGTATACCATTAACAAGTGTGAGGGAAATCACCATTAATGTCAATGAATCCCAAGGTACACTAGTACAATCCAACGAATGTGAATAAATGAGCTGAAGTCGAACACTCGGCGAAATCTCTCGATCAGGGGCCAATAATGAAAACCCACTGTCGAAAGCGAGGAAACCTGCCATTGAGGCATGCAAGTTCCAAGGTACCAATTAGTTTCTAAGTCTAATCCCTGGATAATGAGTTGAAGTCGACAGGAAAAGACTCGTCACAAGAGGGCCTTAATGTATCCCACATCAATGACTCGAAACAAGTAACAAGATTTGAATTAGATCAAAGTAACAAGTGATTCAGGATTGAATCAAAGATGGCCGACGCAACAGAAGGCTTTAAGATTGCAGAAATGGCCGACGCAATAGAAGGCTTTTCGGGTTGAACTTCTCTTTGAACATATTGATGACACGATAACTGTCTTGGAAAAACTGAATCAACAACAAGGATCAGAGACCAATTTGTAATCTTATAAAGGAGTATGATCAGGAGACAAGTGGATTTTCCAACCTAGACACAAAGCGAGTGAAAGGGTGTCATGTACAAAAGTGACTCTTCCATGGAATACAGGTTTAGACACAATTCTTTCCCAATTTTTCCCCCACCATTTCTGGCGAGTACCTCTTTATTTTTACACAAGCTTGAGGAGGATAACATATGCTTGTTGATGTAAGCTCATCCTTTAGACGAGTTCCTCGGAGTATGTTTAACAAAACCTAGGAAGGAGTGGTTTGGTCCCATTACGGGTCTTTTGATGTTTGTTTAACGAGTCCAAAGATAGAAAACTCAAAGGTTTTTCATGATTATAGAGTCTGAAAAAACACTCAAAAGAGAACTCTCTCAGTTCCTTTTTCGTAAAGTAGTCTGATGAGACCAAAAAAGAGATAAACTATCGCTCAACAAACGTTTTCTTCAAATACTTTAACGAGAGTGAAAAGAACAAGATCACTCGACAATCTTTTCATGTTTAGAGAGTCTAAAAAGAGCTTAAAGAGAACTCCAGGGGGTTCCTTTTTCGTATAACCTTTACGAGTCCGAAAAAGTGATAAAAATTTACTCAGTTACATTCTCATTGATTTACGAGCATGAGAAAGAACAAAGACTAATCTCGGTAACTTATTCTCATGTATTTACGAGCATGAGAAAGAACAAAGACTAAGCTTGGGATTGTTTTCATTTTTACGCAAGGTTTAAAACAAAACAAAACTATGCTTGGGATAGATTTTATTTTTACACAAGCTTAAAAACTAAACAAAAACTATGCTTGGACCTGGTTTCATTTTTACGCAAGCTTGAACCAGAGGAAACTATGCTTGAGGTAGGAGGTTTCATTTTTACACAAGATTGAACCATAGAAAACTATGCTTGGACTTCCCAACGCATAACACATGGATGGTTGGTACTTAGCCCCCAGCTTAACAAACTAGCGACTCTACTTCAACATGAAGCCCAAAGGCTGGAAGTATTGCCCCCCAAGCTTCGTTTCATCCAACGACAAAGGTGGAGGAAAGGAAGATTCAAATACTAGACGAAGGACTTGACTCAAACAGAGAGGGGGGACACTATTTCATTTTTTCACGAGCTTGACATAGAAACAAGAACTATGCTCGTAACCTCTGTTTAATTTTTTAACGAGGTTGCCACAGAGATGAAAAAACTATCCTCGCAAGTGGTTTTATTTTTTAGCGAGCTTGAAATTAGAAAACTATGCTCAAGTCTGGTTTCATTTTTTAACGAGCTTGAAATCAGAAAATCATGCTCAAAGACCTCAGTTTCATTTTTTAACGAGGTTGCCTCAGAGACACAAAAAATATCCTTGGAGTCTCTCTTCTTGATCATGGATTCCAAGAGGACAATGCTCTGGAAGGACACCATGTCAAGGGACAAAAATCGGTCATGGCTTCCAAGAGGTCTTCACTGGAAGGAAGAAATACACTCTGGAAGGACACCATGTCGAGGGTCGCAATAGGAGTAAGGAGATCAGGCTCTAACAACCCTATCGAAGAGATCACCATGTCAACTACTGGATCTAAGTCATCATAAGTCGAAGCCATGGGAGACAATGCCACATAATTGACCTGTGGCGGGGGCGATACCGTCTGCATATAAGAACCATTTAGGGAGGCAATCCAGGTGGGCTCAATGAATGAAAGTTGATCAACAGTCACAACTCGTCCATCGTGAGGGAAATATATCACACGAAAAAGAGTAGACACAATAGCTTTCATGGGATAGACGTAATCCCGCCCAAGGAGTAAAGAAAAATCCAAGGGGTCTTGGACTACCATGACATCAATGAAGACAGTTTTCCCTCCCAAAGTTACAGGAAACTGAGGAAGGGTCCTCTAAGGTTGACTAGTTCTTCTGTTAAAAGCTAACAGATTCTGCGTAACCGGTGCAAGTGGAGGACAACCCAAAGCTTGCCAAGCAATAGAGGACAAAATACTAACAGATGAACCTTCATCTATCAATGTTTGAGGAACGTCCCGACCACAAACCTGTACTATAATCTGGAAAGGAATGTAAGAGGGAAGATGAGGTCTAGTTAGCACACCCCAATCAAAATAGATGGCCTCATTACTTGGAGGGGGTCCCATGGGAGAAGGAAGAATAGCTCCCGACACGACAGAGTCTGTATCAACGAGAAAAATTTGGGCAGTATCGGGTTTACTCTCGAGCGGGAGAGTAGGATCGACCGATGATGGGATCAAATCGACCACTTTGGTTTCATTCTCCAAGGGGAGAATGGGGTCGATGGGTGGAGATGGATCGACCGCTTGGGTGACACTCTCTGATGGGAGAGTGGGATCGACCGAGGATGGGATCAGATCGACCTCTTTAGTTTCGCTCTCTGAGGAGAGAACGAGATTGACCGAGGATGGTATCGGATCAACCACTTTGTCAACTGGTTCAACTAAGGACGTGACTAGATTGACGACATGATCAACCGGATTGATCGGTGAAGGGATCAGAATGACCGTTCCATCAACTATAGGTGGGTTGAGAGAAAGATTGTGATAAGCAGCTGGAAGTTGAGGCTGTGAATCAGTCATGTCTTCCAGGAATTTCGAGGCTTCTTCCATATGAGGGAAAAGGTGAGTGAGATGACTCCCTTTGCATAACATACACGGAAACTTGACTCTAGTTTTCTTCTTCCCAACAGTTTCATGGCTGGTTGACGGGGGCCTATCAGCATGTTGTTCAGAGGCTAACGACATGGGTTGGCGAGGGTGTGTAGACCATGCTTCTATAACCTTAGATAGACCAGGGCAATCCTTAATAAGATGGATACCCTTACAAAGCCTACAAGGGTACTTGGGCTTACGGGTTGTTTGGGTGATCTTGAAATCATCAACACTCCCAGCACGATTAATAGTAACTGGTTTTTTTCCAACATGTTTGACAGTGGTTGGAGGTTTTGACCCTTTCTTATCTTTCTTCTTCTTAATATTTCTTTTCTTCTTCTTCTTATTCACCGGGTTACTAGCTTCAAAAATTTCACCCGACGAAGAAGATGAAACGAAAGGCGACATTGCAAGAGAAGAAGGCGAAGAAGACCTTACTGGTGAAGACGGTGAAGGATCAACATGAGGTTGATGCTCTTGGGAGGAAGTGCTTACGACCGAAGCACTTACTGCATTCGGGATTACCTGAGTGGAAAACAACCATACCGGTAATCCAATTGTGAGACCTAGAAGGCTCAAAGTAGCGATGTGAGGAGGACCAATGTTTCCATACGAAGGAAAAAAAAAGGTTCCCCTGGAGTAGAGGTTCCTTCATTGGTCATTTCAGGAACTGACACCATGAAAAACAAAAATCCAATCTAAAGTCCGCTAGAAAAAACAAATAGCACACGCTAAAAATCTAGGAAGCAAGCAAACAAACAAAACCTTCTCACAATGAACACACTAGTTGGTGATGGAATCCAACGTCGTGGGAACAATGTAAGAACGGGATGAGATAGAGTGGGTGGAAAAGTTACGTTGACGACCTGCTTAACATACTTACACCCTGGTGCAAGCTCCCACACATAATCGTGGGTATACCCTCCAAGGAGCCCGAGTGAGTTTGGCCAACGTCGATTCCAGGTACCGTGAAGACTTGCCCCTCCACAGTCACCTTGTGTAAATATCCTAAAGAGATAGGCCACTAAGGTTACCAATCACTACAATGATGCCTAGGGAAACAGTCGACAGTCCGATCCACACGCAAGGGCAGGGTATCTAGCCCAAAATCAACTTGAGAGGCTTCCACTCATCATTGTGGGTATACCTTCAAGTGACCCTCGTAATACGTGCAATCTCTACACCAAGACCAACAAAGTAGGGTGAGTAACTCTACCAGCCTCAATGCGACTTCGTGATTGATCCTTGTGTTAGAAGGGCTTCCCAGGACAAAATGCAATAAGTGGATTTAACCGCTCCCTAACTCAAGATTCTATGTTTGTTTGCAACTTTGGAAATTTATCTTTCTCACCTATTCCAAAGCCCTACAACTAATCTAATGTAGGTTTGCTACCAAAAAATATAAAAATGTCTAATCAATTTTTATAAGCGCTTTATTTTTAAGGCTGTTGTTACTCAAAAGGAAAATGGCGTGAACAATATGGTGTTTTGACCGACTTGAAAATTATGCAAAGATATGAAGATGCAATCTTTTCATTTCGATGAAAGCTATGCTACGAGAAGGAGAAAACATTTATCATTCCCATATGCACGATGTCCCAAAATATATTAAACTCGTCAATATCAAGATTCTCAAGAAATGAGAAAAAGGTATTGAACACCAATGCACGATTCATGCCCCCCCCCGACCATGAGGGGGAAATTTTTTCATAATTTAAGATAAAAAAATGCCAAGAATCATGCAAATTCGCTACTTCAAATGCAAGGATGCCCCCAATCTAATATAAAGAAAAAAATTAAATCTTTTTGTTTCAAAAATTTCACTGAAAGTAATAATGAGCTTTCTTAAAACAAAGAAACCCAAACTAATAGTTCTCTTTTAAAGCGAACTATTCAGAAGAAATCTGATCTTTCCCTAAACAATTCTAAAGAAAACACATGCTTTGTAATTGAAAGATACTCAAAGCAAGAGACTAATCCTTCAAAACCAAACAAAGCAAAGATGGATAAAAGCAACTCAAAGAATGTCAGGAAGACTATAAATAGATCAATATAGGCTCCAAAAGTTCAATCTAGCTGTTCAAAGCAAAACTGGGCATAAAAAAATGACAAGACCCAATCCAAAAATTTTCACAAACAAGTTCGCAGGTTGGCAGTGTATTACAGTGCAAGAGTCAAAGATTCTCACAGGCTGAACAAAGGTTGACTGCAAGGGGTTCACACTAGACTTAACAGCAGGGTGCGAACTCAGGTGTTTCTCGCAGGCCACTAAAGGGTACGGTGCGAGAATGCCTGTAAACAAGCAAAAATTTGAAAAAGGACTAAATTTGAGTGAACTTTAAGATCCAAAGAGTCTGGATGGATCTCCCACAGATTTAGAGACCAGAAAACAAGCAATCAAAGCAAGGGAAACTAGACTAACTAGGAAACAATCCGTTCCCCAGTGGAGTCGCCAATTTTGTTATCTGACTAATCGTTAGGTGCGGACACTAACTGATCTCCCTAGATCCACCTAGATCTAGAACAAAACATACCAAAACATGACGCTTTCCTTAAGTTTTAAATATTGAATTTACTAATTAAAGAGGGATGGGTGACATACCGTTTAACTGTCGCTTCCTCTCGCCATCGTCGTCCTATCTCTGTTCCAACACTCATACAATGATGATCCTGCAAAAGAACGCAACCAACCAAAGTGATAGCAATAGCGTAAACTCAATATAAACCTATGTATGTGATCAAGGAGTCATACAATAAAACACAACAAGCTTTATAGGAAAGAATCATATTACTGTATCATATTAAATGTGAAAGAGAGATTACAACCATGGCCTTGATGTCATAAGGTCCCTTCCAACTGTCCTTCGTTCCCCACACACTTTCACTCCAAGAATTCTGAGAGCACAGATCTGATAATATTCACAATCTATCTTGACAAAGTGGCTCATCTAGTCAAGCTAAAAATCTCCAAAGCTCAATCCAATCCAAGCTAATCCCAAAAGCTACAAGCTCACCAAAGCTAATCAAAAGCTACAAGCTCACCAAAGCTAACTTTTTCCATGAGAACTCCTCTCCTTTTATAAGTTGAAGAGGATAAGGTGAGGAGGTTAGGATGATCCCACTAAATCATGAAAGCGAGTAAGATCCAAACCATTCGGATGCCACCTCACCATAGAAGTTTCTCCTTCTAGAAAATTCGAGAAAACACTTGTTTTTCCTATGTGTAGGCATTCTCGCACCCTGCCTATAGAGAAACCTGTGAACATCTCGCACCCTAGCTATGGTGCAACCTGCGAGAATCAGGCATTCTCGCAACCTGCCTATATAGCAACCTGCGAACTTCCTTTTTTACAGGGCTTTTACAAAGGAAAATGCAACTTCTTTTCTCAGGAAAAGTTCTTCTCCCTTCTCTCTTCATGAACTCAGGCCACTGATCCCTCTGAAGGCAACATATAGGTTTACATCATTAACAGTCATAGGGATGACGAAAATAGTGTGTAACAACTATTTTGTAGGAAGCTCCTAGAAATTAGAATTTTAGAGATGATTCATTCAAGGAATTGGAATCGCATGATCTTGTGCTTTGGATTTTCGGGTAACATTCCCTTTTCATATGAGTCCAAATTGGTCTTTGAAAATCACTCCATGATGGTTTGACCTTCTTGATCTTTTCGTGACTTGCAAATTTTTTTAGCACTTATCTGCAACATAAATGTGAGATAATGGAAGAATAGATGTGTACTGACTTTATTCTCCCCAAAATTTCAAATAATACATGTAAAACAAATCGAAAAATATGTATTTAAATAGTTTTCATTTTTACACGTTGATGAGTGGTTGCCACCTAGACTACCCGATACTGTTCTAATGATAACTTATTCATTTGGTGTCCGATTGAAGTGATTCTAAAGCCAAATTGAAATAAATTCATAAGGCTATATCCAATATAAACATATTTTTATATTGCATTGAACTCATATGTCAAATCTAATAAGGAAAAGTCTGTAGGGGCAAGATGTTTTGATTTTCAGTTTAGACCAACAATTACTCTTTTTTTACAATTTTTTCATCCAAAGTCAAATTGACATGATTCTAGTGGGAAATTAAAGAAGACTCATGTGGCTATCTCCCATAGAAACATGTTTTACAACTATTTTTTTTACTTCTAAAAAATGTTGATGAAGAGTCTAGGAGACAAAGTTTAACAATGTTGTTTTTAGGACATGAAGTCACTAAATTGGGCATAACTTTTTCGTCTGACATTGAAATTATATGATTCAATATTTTTTGGAAACTAGATTCAAAGGGTTGGCTCCCTTAGGATCAATTTTTAAAAATTACTTCATTTGACCCCTCAAATCACGACTGCCCCAACTTTGTTTTTAGGAGTCTTTCTAATTCCGCTTGCTACAAGAATCTAAAAATATGCTTTTTCTCCTAAATTATGACCTAGATATGTGAAATTGTGTTGGTGAGTGTGTTTAATATGATGTAATGAGTTACTCTACCAAAAATATCCAGAACCTACTTCGTAGATTGTGTGATATGAAATTCAAAAAGTTTGCAACCCTTAACGAATTTGCAACAATTCTTACATAGTTTCATGTAGCAAAGGAAAAAAAAAGGATTTTAATCATATGTTTTGGCAATGTGATTTTTCCAAGTCTCATCTCCTATTTAGTTTTCCCATGAGTCGCATATGCAGATGTTTATCAACCCCACTTTGTCCTATAGATGCAAATTTTAGTGCACAAACTGACCTTTTGTTTTTTCTAGCATGACTTGGAAAATGAAGCATATATTTATATGATATGTTATGTATTTATTATATAAGACTCATTTTTCATGAAAAATAATAAAAATAAAATCTTTCTTCCTTTTCTTATAATTCTTCTTCTAATGACAATATTTTCAACAATAATAACACTTTCATTTATTACAAGGGTTAAGTTACCTATCTTTGCATCTTCATGCTTGAAGTTACCTTGTGATTGGATTGTTCCCTTGTTTATACCTTTCTTTTCCCTCATGGTTGATGTGACTTTCATGTCCTTTGAAAACATGCTCATCCTTCCTTCCAAAGCTTCTCTTCTAGAAACTTTGTGAATTTCTTCTTTTTCCTCCCTTTCAAACAGTGCCGCACCTTGTGAACTAGCAACATGAGACACTGTCACATGCTGCTGTGGTGAAACATGCGACACTTAAGAGTTCCACATGCTACATTGATGCAACATGCAACAATTTCACAAAAAAGTGTTTTTAAATACATTCTAGCTTCTTTCAAGGAAAGGAATTTCTTCAGTGATCATAGATTTTGAGCTTTGGATGATGGAAAGTAGGTGAAGATTATCAGTTGTGACAAACTAATGTGTAACAAAATCCCCCCCAAATTATGAAGCTAGAAAGGGGTGAAAGCTAGAATACTTTTCCGTGTGGGTATTGAAACAAAGAACACATTGGTTGGAGACCTGTCAACAAAAAGAAATAAATTACAGTATCATTACTGAGGTAGGCATTCCCATACTCATAATACAAATGACTCAAATCATAAGTGCTTACATACAAATATCCACGTCAAGTATGATAGGTCATGGCCACCAAAGATACACCATGGATCCATGCCATTGCGTCTCAAATATGAACATAGCCACCAAATATACACTGTAGATCTATGTCATAAAGACTCAAATATGAACATAGCCACGAGACATACACTGTGGATCTATGCAAGAGTACATACTCAAAATGATCCATCTAAGCCCAGATCTATCTGATATGATTCAGGGTCTTCATTTCAACCATTCCATAGTACAAATCTAACCATGTGAATAAAGGTGTCGAAGTCGAACATGGTAGAAATCATCTGTTTACTAGTTAATGATGAAAACCGTTAACAGATGCAAAATGAACCATTTATGATTACAATGGCCCTTAAGGTACAAAAGTACATTCTATTGAGTGCAAATAAATGAATTGAAGTTGAGTACTCATAGAATCATTCAATCGAAGGTCAATGATGAAAACCTGTTGTCGAAAGCGAGAAAACTTTCCATTGAGGCATGCAAGTTCCAAGGTACTATAAAGTTTCTAAACCAACTTTGTAGATAATGTGTTGAAGTCGATAGGAAGTGACTTGTCGCATGAGGGCCTTGATGTATCCCCCATCAACGACGTGAAACAGGTACAAAGATTTGAATTAGATTAGAGTATACAGTGAGTGAGGACTGGCTTAGGGATGGCCGACATTGTAAAAGGATTACAGACTGCATAAATGGTCGACGCAATAGAATGATTTTTCGATTGGACTTCTCTTGAACATATTGATGACACGACTACTGTCTTGGAAAAACTAACTCAAAAGGAGGATCATAGACAAAAATATAAATTTGGAGAAGAGAATGATTGACAATAGACAAGTGGATTTCCCAATCTGACACGAGCAGTGAAAGAGTGTCATGTTCAAGAGTGTCTGGCTGCCAAAAATTAATACATATTTTATACAAGTTCCCTTCCCAATTTCCCCCCACCATTTTGTTAATTTTTCAGAACCCAACCCAGTTTTAGTCTCGCTGATTTTTCAGCCAATGTTTAATGCCCAAACCCAGTTTTATATCAACAATTAAACACACAACAGAAAATTATTTCAGAACTGAAACATGAGGATTCTGAACTTCGTTTTCAACACAGAAATAAAATATCAACAGCATATAAAACTCAAAAAATTAATGACACATAAATTTTTGGTCTAGCTTTGACCTTGGAAAAACCCACTAGGGGAAAACCAGCGAGAGAGGAAGATTTTTATTATTTAGGAGCTTCAGGGAATTCTGTTACAACATATTCATCTTCAGAAATTTAAATGACAAACTTATCTCGACAACCGTGCCAAATCTTCACACAAGAAAATGAGCCAAACTCCTCAAAATTCTTCCCAGAATTTTCTGTAATAAATTGCAGGTCTGCTCCTTGATTTCTGTGCCTCTAGACTGCTGTATGGCCACCTTGAAATTCGTGCTAGCTGCCTCAGCCCAAAATAGAGAAATAAATGCTGTATGAGCACCTTGGGAAACGTGCCAAAACTTCCAGAAAACAACACAAATCCTTCTCCTTGAAATCTGTGCCAAAAGAACAGTTGTGCAAACTGTACAGAATCCGTACTGTACAGACTGTACTTTCTATCTCGGTTTTCGTGCCCTTTTTTCCTGCTATACGAAATTCAAAAATCTGTATAGTACGACCTTTTCTACTGGACTGTACCTTGCCTCGATTTCTGTGCCTGCTCTGATTGTTGTACGGCCTGCTCAATCTGTACAGTATGACCTACCTTCAATGCTGTCCTTGCTGCCTCGATTTCTGTGCTAGTTTTCTGCCTTGGGATGTGTGCCCTAGCTCTAAGAAATGGTTTCTCTCTTGCTGCTCGAAAAATCCCTCTCTCTTGCTCTCTAAAAAATGAATCAACTACCCAAGAATGGGTGCGCCCTCTTTCCCTAATCGACCTCATGAGGGAAGGTGAGGGGTTTTCTAATCCAACGATTGAGATTAGATTAGATGAGTGGCTGAGATTAGATTTCTCTTCCCTCACCCTCACTTTAGTCATAAAGTCACCTTTTAATTTGCATCTCACAAATTAAATGACTAGGGCCCACATTAGGCACTTTCTCACCCCTTAGGTGCCTAGGGAAGAGAAACACTTGCCTTGGTACTTTATTTAATTAAAAAAATTTAACACTCCCTCATACCGAGGAAAGTGTTACTCACCACTCCAAGCTTGTCCCTGAAAAATACAAACTTGCCTCTGCCCAATGCCTCAGTGAGTATGTTTGCAACCTGCTCCTCTGTAGATATGTACTGTAGCTCCACAAATCCTCTCTGAACATAATCATGGATGAAGTGATAACGAATCTCGATATGCTTATACCGGTCATGAAAAACTAGATTCTCCGAGAGTTTAATGCAAATCTGATTATCACAGTAAATCACAATAGGCCTCAACTGCACACCAAACAATCCCACCAGCAACTTGAGAAGCCAAAGGGCCTCACAACTGGTCTGACTGGTTTCCATATACTCAGCCTCTGCCGAACTCAAAGCCATTGACTTTTTCTTCCGACTGAACTAAGACACAATTGATGACCCCAATCCGAAGCAACACCCTGAAGTGCTTTTCCTGTCACTGACACATCCTGCCCAATCCGAGTCTGTATAACCAACCGGACGAACTCCATCTCCTCTATGATACTCCAAACCATAATCTACCGTACCACAAAGATACCTGAGCACATGTTTTGCTGCCACCCAGTGCACTCTCCTAGGCTCCACCATGAACTGACTGAGAGTGTTGACAACAAAACAAATATCTAGCCTGGTATTGACCAAATACATCAATGACCTGATCAACTGACGATACAAAGTGGAATCCACCAACTGTGACTCAGAAGCATGAATCTTCTTCTAGTTGGTAGTCACGAGAGTGGTCATGGGCCTACTATCTCCCATCTGAAATCTGCTCAGAATGTCACACACATACTTCCCCTGTCCCAGGAAGATGTGTCCAGGCTCCTGCCAAACCTCCAATCCCAACAAGTAATGCATCAGTCTGATATCAATCATCTCGAACTCTGAAGCAAGGCTCTCCTTGCAGTTGCTGATGAGTCTCTCTGCCCCTGTAATGAAAAAATCATCCACATATAGCAGAAGAATGAGAGGATCCTCTCCAACCACAATGAAGTATAGGTTGGGATCCGCCTCACTCTTCTCAAAACCCAACTGCTGCAAATATGCATCTATCCTTGAATACCAAGCTTTGGGAGCTTGTTTCAGCCCATACAACACCTTCTTCAGTCTACACACATGAGACTCTCTCCCATGCACCTCAAAGCCCAATGGCTGCTCAATATACACCTCCTCCTCAATAAGACCATTCATAAATGCAGTCTTCACATCCATCTGGTGGATCTTCCAACCCATCTCTGCTGCAATGGAGATCAATGCCCTGATCGAAGTGTATCTAGAAACCGGTGCAAAGGTCTCATCATAGTCGATTCCCTCAACCTGTGAAAACCCCCGAGCCACAAAATGAGCTTTGTACTTCTCAATGCTACCATCCGCAGCATGCTTTAGCTTGTAGAGCCACCTGGAAGTCACCACTGACTTCCCCTCAGTTCTAGGAACAACTTCCCATACATTGTTTTTCATGATGGAATTGTACTCTTCCATCATGGCATCTCTCCATACCTGTCTACTAGTGGCCTCCTCAAAAGTGGAAGGCTCAGAATCCTGAATACTACTCACCATCGCGATGTAGATGCAAAACCTCTCGGGAGGTTTACTCTCCCTCACTTCCTGTCTGGGATTCCCCACTGAGCCCTGTGCCTCCCTCAAAGTGTCCTAAAGCCACTTGGGATTCCTCCTCTTTGAAGTAGTTTCCTATGGAAGGGACTCACCCTACTCAACCCCATCTCCTGAAGACAATGATCCTGTAGTAGACTCTGAAGTACCTGATCCTGAAGCCTGTGAACCTGACTCTGTGGCCTCGTCACCTATGAACCTGTCGTCACTGAAGCTGGTGGCCCTGAACTCTGTGTCACTGTAGTCTGTTGTGGGCTCACCTGAATCTAAGATGAAGACTGCTCACCTCTCTCTATCCCTCTAGACTTCCTAAAGGCTCCGTCCTCCTCAAATCTGACATCCCTCCTAAAGACAGTCTTCCTCAAGGAAGGAAGGTATATATGAAAATCCTTTGAAGTCTCACTGTACCCAACAAAGATCCCTCTCTCTTCCATGGGATCCAACTTTGTCCTCTTCTCAGAAGGGACATATGAATAAGTGATGCACCCAAAAATATGAAAGTGTCCCACCTCAGGCTTCTTCCCAGAGAAAGCCTCCTCAGGAGTCATGCTCCCCACAACCTTGTGAGGACTCCTGTTCTGCAGATAAACTGCAGCGTAGCATGCCTCATCCCATAGAAATAGTGGCAGCCCCTGATCATGTAGCATGGCTCTCGCAACCCCAACAATGGCCCCATTCTTACTCTCTGCAACCCCATTCTACTGTGGGTTGTAAGGAACAACCAACTCCCTCCTAATGCCCTCTCCTGCACAAAAGTCCATGAACTCCTTGGAGGTATACTCACCCCCATTGTCCGATCTCAGGACTTTGATTTTCTTCCCTTTCTAGTTCTCCACAAGAGCTTTGAACTCTTGGAACCGACGAAAGACCTTTCCTTTGGTCTTCATGAAGAAAATCCAGGACTTCCGAGAGAAGTCATCAATGAATACAACATAGTATAGGTAACCAATCAATGATGCCAAAGACATCGGGCCACATACATCTGAATGTATAAGATCAAGTATCCCTATTTCTCTACTGTGACTGCTCGGAAAAGCAGTCTTGGTGTAATTTCCCAAAGCACACCCCTTGCACAACTCATGGTGCTTTGAACTGAAATCTAGAACTCCCGTCACCATCTCCCTCAGAACTCTCAAAGCCCCATGGTGCAAATGTTCCATCCTCCTGTGCCATAGCTCACATAGGTCACTGTTGTTGCTGGTACAATGAATCAATGCTCTCGCTAGCTAGAACAAAAACTTGTACAGTCTCTCATGTCTAGCACCAATCACTTTGGCCGAAGTGATGCTAGACCCTCTAGGGAAAATAAGCACCTACCCATCATAAAACAAGATCTCATAGCCCTTCTCCTGAATAGTAGATAATGACACTAAGTTCTTCTTCATGCTCAGAACATATAGAACCTCTATTAAAGTCATAGGAGGAAAAGACTCCCTCTGAAATGATACGGTCCCACAACCAGCCACCTTGACCTCCCGATCATCTCCAAGCACTACCTCTACATCTCCACATTGAGTAAGATCTGTCAAGTGCTCACGAACTGCTGTCATATGGAGAGAGA
>ML823286.1:70136-82337 GCA_009831015.1 Picea engelmannii | reverse complement strand
TTTAAATCCTTGTGTCGCATGGCGTAATATTTGTAGCCGTAGTAAACCTCTAAACCTTTCGCCATTTTCTCCAAGCTTTTCTACCGTCAAAATATCAAATCCTTGCATCATATTTTTTAAGGCCCTTCCATCTCTCTTTGTTCGCAATTCCTCGATCTTTGAAAAGGGTCTTAAAAATGCCAAGTTGCCTTTGTTATATTAAACCAAGCTACAGTTCTTTTTTTTTTTTATATAAAATTATATATAAATTATATTGTTTTAAAATTATTCTATATAATTTTAAAATAATAATTTATTATTAATTTAAAAGTTTGGTAAAAAGAAAAAATAATAAATAAAAGGCTTATTTAATTTTTTATGCAAAAAATATTGGGCCAATTACCTCACAGTCCCAATCTCCAATTAAAGCACTGAGCCAAGCACCTGCAACACAACACAAGTCAGCCGAGACCGAGCACCATGCATCCAGTCACATGGAGGAGGAGCTCATGAGGGGGCCCAAAAGGGGCGCACTATGCGTCAAACAATTGAGGGAACATTGACGTATAAAAACACTTACAAATTCTTTCATCCGAAAAATGTGAGATATATCCCAAATGCAAAAAATAAAAAAAACACAGCATGTGTCAAGCACCGAATAAAGCCAGTGTCCAAGCATTGACAACGCGAAACAATTCCACAAGCTAGCATTGGTAACCAAGCACTAAGGCCATGAGGCAAGAGGATGTGCAACAATTTTTACATGATTTCTTTAATGGAAAGAGGCTCTGTAAGAGCATCAACCCTGGTGAAGTTTTTTTCACTTATGGCACTATAGTCCAAGCTGCAATTTTTAGTGGAGAAAGTGATGAAGAGGTCCAGGACCATTTTCTTCTGGATGTTACTCCACTGTCACTATGATTGGAAACTGTGATGACTATGAATAATCTTTTGGGTATAACACTGTTGGGAAATTGAATCCAGTTGACAAGATGCAAAAATTGAAGATCCGTGTCAGATTCCTGGGTTCTAAGGACTCATCATCTGACCATTCACATCATCGCCAGATCGATGCCAGTCAGATACTCCGGGTCTTCAAACATCCCCGATGTTTAAACACACACTAATTTTCGTTTTGGTCATCGTTCCGAGCATCGGGTTCCACTTTGGGAGTTTTGAACACTAGATGAATTCAAATTCCCACTCCTCATTTCACTTGAAGCCCGAAGGCCCGAAGTCAGGGTTCCTCCTGCAATGTTCCTCTCGGTCCCATTGGCCATATACTGTATCAGGATCATCAAACATTGTGATCCTCATCTAGCATCAAAGTGATCTAAGAACTAGTGTTTGGGCTCAATAACATCCCTAGGGATTCTCTTCAAATGAAATCCTATGATCTGCTTAGATTTGAAAAAAGAAACCCTTTGCAGACTTGCCTTCATCCAACTTCTAAGCAGATAGAGTATCATTAAACAGGGACGTTTAGGAAGGTGCACAAACATCAACGACAATAAAACTTCATCGAAGTCCAGTTTTGGGGTCACAATTGTATAATTTGCAAGGCATTCAATCCTATTGTATTATCTACTAGAAAAATCCAAGTTGTCAAACAAACGGCTTGTGAAATTTGTGAAATAGCCATCAATTGTCCCGGTATTTGCATATTGTATATATGAATTGATTCAACAGGCACAAAAATTTGTGATGAATCATCAATGCACAATGGTTTCAAAGCATAGTTCAGATTCAAACCCTAGCATAAAGTATCAAAAGAATCACAACCCAGATGCAATTTGTAACAACATGGAATATAAAGATTGTGAGGCTCTGATTTTTCCCAAATACAAAGTTCCAAATTATCATGGATAAATTTAATGGAAAGCTGTGTCTAGAAAGAGAGTAATGCAGAGAAATCCATGGAGGCTTTGAAAAAAATGCAGTCAGAACATGTCATGGTGAAAAGGGATGGGCATTCTATTACGATTTTTCCTGCAAAAGAATTAGTTCCTGGTGACGACGACGAGCTAGAACCTTAATCAACGAGTCTTTGTCATATAGTTTCCTCTGTTCAAGGAAAGAGGGAAAGTATAATTTGTCCTGAAGACACAAATATAATTTCAGCTATGCCTTGTGGATGTGAAATTCTAGGATTGAGAGATCGATTGACATCAACCTGATGCAATAGCAGATCGTTGTCATGATAATGATGATCTTCTTCCTAGCACTGCATATGTTTTCCATCTCCTTATCTTTCTATGTGGAAGACTATAAATCGATAGAAGCTGGTGGTAGTTCTGTGCAAAGCAAGCAATTATTGGATGGTTAGAGTAACCTTAAAATGAAATTGCATAAAATTAATGAACTTCTATCCAAATCCAAAGTGTTCGCACAGCCCAAAGCGAACAAATTCACATGGCAGCTAGTGTATATAGGTTCAACAAGTAATTTGATACCTTATCGAATTTTCATGTTCCACTAAGAAACACTCATTTGAGTGGTTGTGGAGGTTTTTGTGCAGATATTGATACTCGAATTGTTCTCGAGGAAAGTGATTTTCTTAATGGAGCAGATCTTGTACCTTGTACAACATCATTGTATTTTGTGTACTTGAAGAAGTTGCAGTGGTATATGGATGGAAAAATTGTAGCTGTCTTGTTACAATTTCCTCCTTTATTGGTAAAATGTGACAACACATAGACTTGAGGTGTCAAGATACCCAAATTTTAATTCAAACATGACTTCTTCTGGACAAAGTCAGCTTCAGATTCAAAGGAATATTTTCAGGCAGAGGATCAACATCAAACCCAGTTCCAGATTCTAAGGCAACAATTGAGGAATCAGTTCCGGAATTAAAGGCATTCAGTTCATCATTCCATGATAATAAAATCATCATCAGAAAACAATAGTAGGGGGGGGGGGCAGCCCAAGAGCTTTTTGGCCTGGGAATGTAATGCAAAGTTTCTTTCAATAAAAACATTCTGCAAAACAAAGAGATTCTAAACCTTGTTGAGTTAAATCTTGTCTTTCCCAGTGTTTTGTTTCTCACGTTGTCATTAATCTTCTTTCTTCCACTCATTCATTTATTCAGCTTGTAATGGTTACAATTCAGTGAAATTTCTACTGTGGAAAATTTAAGAGCATCCCCTTAAGTGCAGTTTTTCCTTTGTTTTGCTGTGAGAAAAACAAGACCTGCATCTTAATTGTTTTTGCTTAACTTACAAGTTTTATTTGTTCATAGTTTTTCCTCTGTTTTGATATGAGTAAAACAAGACATATGTTTAGATATTTTTATCTAGTGTTATTCTTCTAATTGGGCAGGGAGTTAGATTTATCATCCATGGATACCTGATTACCTTCTCAGTTTTTTTTACGTACATATTCTATCCATCCTCATGATTTTAAATGGATTTAACAGACAAGGTCATGCCTCTTTAGTTATGATTTGTAATGGTTGAAAGGCTCGTTTAGACCTAGATCCAAAAGCCTCAAATAGCTGATTAATCAACCCATTATTATTTTCTTCAAAATGTGCTAAGGCTTGTCTCTATTACAACCTAGAGTCAATTCTTGCAACACCACTTGGAATGTGTTGATATTATAAATAGTCAAACTCTCTTTCCAAGAGACAAACCCTTAAATATACACATAATAGAGTAGGACTTCTGATAGAATAAATGTTACTTAACTGCAGTACTAAAAGTTGAGAGTCGAGTCAAACAACATTAGAATTCCAAGTGACATGGATTCAGTCAACAGTTCAATGACTGCACTATATTCCATGATATTGTTAGTTGCATGACCAAGGCATATACCATGTAGACTTATCAACTCATCGATAGGCATGTAGATTTCCCATGCATTAGATGCAAGGTTTTGGGTACTATAGATAGCACCATCAACAAAGCCAATGTAAGTTAAAGGGAGTGCCGACATCTGCAAATCAAGCACAATGCAAGATAAGCAGCGGCAAATAGAAATGGTTTTGCAAAAACAAAAAGATAACACACCAAAAATATGGTACAACATATACAAAGCACTTATGTAGAATGACTCTAGGCATAGTACTTATTTAGGTAATCCCATTCCGAGTCTCAGCCAAAGGAATCCCAACATAATCCACTAGCTCATAGGCACCTTTCTCTAATACATGTTTAACGACATAAGGGCCATGCCACATGGGCTTGAATTTACCTACCCCCAATAGTTCACGATCTTGATCATATAACAGGACCAAGTCTCCTTCACAGAACACATGATGTCTAACGATTTTATCATGTTAAGATTTGACATGTTTCTTATGGGTTTCATTAGCCAGAGCGACGTCACGACGAGTTTCATCTAATCATGTCAAGTACAAAATAGGTTCTTCCTCAGTGGTGGTATTGGGAAGTAATTCAATGTCTAGCTTCAAGGATGGTATTTCACATTCAATTTGTAGCACAACTTCTAAATGATATACCAATTGGAATGGCGTAAAACCCATAGATTTTTTGACCAAGGTTCAATCTGTCCATAATGCCAAAAAAATCATTGTATACCAATATAATTTGTGAATCCCTATAATCCGACGAAGCATCGTTGTCAAAACTTTGTTTATGACTTTGAGTTGGCCATTGGCCCGCGGATAATAAGGAGTTGAGTTTTCATGCCATAAACCCAACTTGGCAGTTAATTACGACATCATGTAATTTTGAAAATGAGTGCCATGATCGGTGACAATGGCTTGGGGCACACCAAATTGAGCAATAATGTGATTAAAAAAAAGGGTTGCAGTTTTCCTAGTGTTATTGAATGTAGGCATTGCCTCGGCCCACTTAGTGAAATAATCCATGGCGACAATAATATACCCATGCCCCCCGATTGAGTGAGGGTTACATGTCATGAAATCAATGCCCCATTTAGAAAATGGACTAGCGGAAACTACATGGTGAAGAGGAGAAGGAGGCGCACACAATTTATGATTTTAGATATGGCATGCATGACACTTTTGGAACGTAAGGATGCAATCCTTAATTAGCGAGGGAAACAAATATCTGGCTTGTAGAATATTTTGGGTAGTGGAATACCCATAAATATGACCACCACATGTTCCGACATGACAGTCGTTAAGAGCTCTCTCGACCTCTTCATGTGTTAAACACCGTCTGAAAATATAATCAACACCATGACGATAAAGGGTATCACCAACAATAATGTATTGTCGAGCTTGGTATCAAATGTAATGACGTTCAGTACTAGACAAATTAGGTCGAAAGGTTTGGGTCTGGAGATAGATTATGATGTCTCTGTACCATGGATATGAGGAATTGATCAGAAAAATAGATTCATCAGGAATCAAATCTTCTGCCACATTTTTTGTTTCAGCCGAGGGAAGGTCACAAATTAACTCAGCAAAAACCAAAGATTTCTTTGACTTGGCTTTCTCAAATTTCAAATCAAACTCTTGTAGAATAATAATCCATTTGCAGTATTTCCCCCCTAGCACCTACCGAGTCAGAATATGTTGCATGGGGTTGCAATAAGAAATGATGGTGGTTTTACGCAATAAGATGTAGTGACAAAAACGTTGGACAACTTGAACAACAACCAATGGCAATTTCTTCACATGTGAATATTTGATTTTGGAAGTGGTAAGACTCCTACTTAAATAGTAGATCACATGTTCATAATGCGATTCATCCTCTTGGACAAGCACCATATCAATGGTACTGTGAGAAGCGACAATGTACAAAAGGTAATCTCGACCGTAATCTGGGGGATGTAACAATGGGGTTTGAGTCAATGCATGCTTCAAAGAATCAAATGCCCGTTGAACGATGTCATCCCAAACAAAAGGAGCCCCTTTCTTAAGAAGTCGAGTAAAAACTTTGGTCAATTCAACATAGTTGGGAATGAATCAACGTAAAAAGTTTGCCTTCCCTTCCAAACTTTTGATTTGGCGTAACATTGAAGGAGGAGGTAATTTCAGTATGGCCTCAATCTTCAAGGGATCAACACAGATTCCTTGCTTGGATATGATGAAACCTAAGAGGCATCCCGATTCCACACAAAATACACATATATGTGGATTTAAGCAAATATTTTAATGTCGACACGTAAGGAATATGGCTCGTAGATGTTGTGGATGATCTTGACATTGCATGGAATGTGTAGGCAAATCATCAAGATAGGGTTGAAAAATTTGCTTAATTTCATGAAATGCATAAGACATATCTCGTTAAAAAGTACCACCAACGTTCTTAAGTCCGAAAGGAAGCTTTCGATAAGCGAAAGTATCCCAAGGAAAAATAAAGGAAGTTTTATGTGGATCCGATGGTAGTATGTTTATTTGATTATAGCCGGAAAAACCATCCCTAAATGAGAATATTTCACTGCTGGCACAGTCATCGACTATCTAGTCGATAAAAGGGGTTGGATAATTATCTTTCGGACAAGCCCGATTGATATCCCTCTAATCAATACATACACAGATCATTCCTTGTTTCTTCATGATGACAACAAGATTGGAAACCCAATCAGTTAGATGTATAGGATAAATAAAACTGACTTTAAGAAGTTTTTCAACTTCGACTTTAATAACAATCGATTTTCGTGGATGAACACGACAAAGCTTTTGTTGAATAGGCTTGGATTCGGGATATATCTTAATTTCGTGAATGAAAGTTTGTGGATCGATACCAGGCATTTCTTCGTAAGACCAAGCAAATACATCACACAATTCTTGGAATAAGGCTGTATAAGTTCGAATTTAATCCGAGGAACAAGATGCACCTATATGAATGTTTTCCACAACATCACGGTTTACCAAAATATTAATGAGCATAGTAACGAAGATATTCCCTAAATTCCCTTCAGAAAAAAACATCATGGATTAAGATGGGAGTTTGGGAAATCACAATTTCCTCAAATGGAAATTAAAATTCTAAATGATTCTCAATAGCCTCAAGCTCAGGGAGAAACGAGGAATGATGATGACCATCATCCCATGGAGTGCCCTACAAAGGCATAATATCCATGATAATTTCATTAGTAGGGGAAGTATCATCAAAAGGATCAGGAGATGAAGTAGAAATAAGCCAAGAGGAATGAGAGTATTCATCTAAAATTGGATTCGTTCAACCAACAGTATAAGAATTGGCCACATAGGCGGATTGGATGGCTTGATAAGCCAACTCAATCGGACTAAGCGACATTTGGTTTCCATATCTCTCATGTTGTGTAGGACTGGGTACTAGCCAAGGATCATATGATTCAAGGGAACTACTAGCACCAGTTGAAATCATGTTTATTTGAGCGACAATAGGAGGAATGTCGGGTGGCAAGAGGGAAGAAATATTGGGTGTGGGGAGCGGAAAATTTCTCATTAGTGTTGAATATTTTAGAAGACCCACTCCAACATCCTCGTAAGTATATGGGATTTGTTATATTAAAGGAACATTACCAATGCATGAATCAGAATTAAAGTAGGCAAGTTGGAATACCGTGACTATTTTTCCTTTATGAGGGAAACGAAGTACACGAAACAAGGTAGAAACAACAATGAACATGGAAAAAATCCAGCTACGACCTTGTAAAAGATTATAGTCGAGTGGCATGTTGACAACTTCTACATCAACAATAACCATATTACCTTATAATTCGATTGGCAATGCGTTGAGTACTCCAAAGGGTTTAAATCCTCTACCGTCAAAAGATTTTAATGTAGTAGGTGATTGATTGAGTGAAGGAGAACCAAAATATTTCCAGCAACTGATGGACATTATGCAGGTTGAGGTCCTTATTCAATAGAGGTATGAAAAATGGTTTTCTCTCGCACAATAACTTGAATTTGAAAAGCAAGTTGGCGGGGAAGTCTTGGAAAATGCGTTTCGAAATAAAAAACTATCATATTTGCATCACCTGGATCAACTCCACCAATGGATGACAACAATGCTTTCCATTATGAGGGAAACTTTGAAGGACTTTGAGGGCCGACATTGTAGAGGCTGCATGAGCTAAGTCTTCTACAATATTATGTTTTTGAGCAGCTTGCGCATGCAGATTAAAAGACGACTTATGAACAACACCTTTTGGAGGTGGTCGGATCACTATGTCAGAACCGGGCTGATCAATTTGAAGATGACCAGTAGTAGATGAACGAGATGTAGATGCAGGAGTAGAGGTAGAAGGTTGATCAACAACACTTCCATTGGGAGAACAATAGTCTTTGGTTTGTGTTGTTAAGAAAACTTGTTCAATATTTTCTTGACACATAAGTACATAAGAGATTCCAGAGGCAGAGGGTCGATCTTGCGCAACCATTTGAGTCTTTTAAGATGGGAAAGGATTTATCAAAATGACAGGTGTGGTTGAAGTTTCTTTAAGAAAACAATTAACGTCGTCACGACGCGGACAATCCTTAGTATAATGGTATTCTTCGCAAGTGAGACAAGGATATTTAGGCTTGCACTTTTGTGTATCCACAATAGGTTGAGTTTTTGGTTTCTCCTATTGTGGGGAATTTTGTGTATCTTTTCCTTTTCCCTTTTTCTTACTTCTAGGTTGCTGAGATTTACTAGTGGTTGTGGACTGGACCGTGTTAATCTCGGAAGTTTTACCAGGAGTAGTAGCACGAGGTGAAGTGTTTTGAGTGGTAGCAGTACGAGTAACCTTAGGGTTATATTGACCAAAAGGTTTACTCGTAGAGTCTTGGGTAACAGAACCCACCACACCGTTAACGACGTGAGATTATGTAGGAGGTACAATAGTTGGATTAGCTGATGGGAGAGGAGCCTATAAAATCATATGATATAACATGCGAGATTGTGAATAAACAAGGTCTAAATACTGAGCATGAGGAATAGCGTGCTCCTTTGTTACAACACCATCCATAGCGACATCATGGGAAACATGATGTAGTAATGACTTAGTAAACCAATCTTCCAATGATTGGTCTGGTATACTAGATTTAATCAAACAACATCGACGTCTCCATTCATGGCTATGATCAGAAATATGAGTCGATGTCAACTTCCGTAATGAGGTTAAAATTTCTGTTCCAGTTTCATAATGAATTGGTAGTTGGAAATGAGTAAAAAAGGATATTGCTAACAAATTAAAGTCTTGAAAAGTTCCTCACTGTAATTCTATATACCATTTAGTAGCACTCCAAGTAAGAGTACATTGGAAAATATGTAAACATATAGAATCATCATTTAAGGAATTTGAAGAACACCATAAATGATAAGTCATGACGTGATTTGATGGGTCTTCGCTAGGTTTCCCATTGAACTTTGGAATATCACTTGGTAACTTGGCAAGGATAGGCAACCAAAAAGGAGAATGAAAAATGGGATCATTCGTTAACTGCGATAGATCGGGTAAGTCTAATGTTGCTAGGAATGGTAACTTTCTATTAAACACAGGTTGTTGAAACATGGGATATTGGTAAGCAACATGAGGATTAGCTCTCAGGGGGAGGATATACCTGTTGAGAATATGCTACAGTTACGAGAATATGATCTCCACCAGGATGGTAAACCTGATAGGGTGGTCCCATAACTGTTTGTGTACCAGTAGCATGAGTTGAAGGAGTATATGTGTGGAAAGGTTGGCCAATAGGCACTTGAGTTCCACCAGCCCCATCGGCTTGAGGTAAATTTGATGGAGTGCTTTCCATTCCAGGGAATGAAGCACCACTAAATATTTGGGTACCAGTGGGTTGCATAAATCCTAATTGAGAGGGTCCTCCAGTGGGGTTTCCTAGAGGAGGTTACTGACCAAAGAGGTTGTTGACCAAGAGGAATTTGGGGACCAAGAGGAGGTTGTTTACCAAAAAGAGGTTGTTGTCCAAAAGGAGGTTGTTGACCAAAAGGAGGCTATTGACCAAAAGGAGGATAAATTTAGGAAGGGAAATTTACAATAGGAGTTTGTTTTCCAAAAGGAGGATTTATCCCAGTTAACGGAGGTTTCCCCTAAGCAGAAAAATATGGTACTACAAAAGGTTGCCCCCTAGCAGGAAAATATGGTACTACAAAAGGTTTCCCTCCAGTAGGAACATATACTATATCAGATCGAATGACATTCAAAGGCATATATATCCCCACAGATGGTTGACAACCGATCAAAGATATAGATGGTCCGATAGACAATTGAATTACAACAATCATCTCACTCGTCAAACTAGTTTGTTAAATAGATCTATAAGAAACATTAGTTTGCAAGGTATGTACCATACTTGGAATAGACATACTAAATGAACTAGGCATACCAAATGACCAAGGGGGGTAATGAAAAAGTGAGGCACTGGTCAAATATCCATAAAAGGTTATGCTAAGTGATTGATACCCAGGAGGTATAGAAGGTCCACCAAAACCACAAGATACGTTAGACCCACTGTGTATGGAAGTTCCACCCATAGTAAGAGGTGAGGTTTTCATTTCGGTACTTCCTAATACAGATTTTGTAGATGTCAACTGATCCATGGTAGATCCAGTGAAAAAATATTATGGTGTACCTAAACATGGAGTTTGACTGTCGACAATTAAATATTGATACCAAGCATTGTCCCACCAGGGAGATAGAATTGGTGTAGGTAATTGGATAAGAAGAGGTCCTTCTAAATTTGTTATAGGTGGATTAAAATGAAGATGACTCTCTCTTAGGATATCTTCTATAGTAATAAGACCAACCTCTGAATAAACAGACTCATGAGAGATAACCTGTATAGGAGTGAATTCTAATCCGTTTGAAACAATAGAGTTTCAAGGAGTTACATGTGATGGGACAGATATGGAACTTGATGAACGAAAATCATGTTGAGGACTAGAAAGTGAAGGTGTTGAAACTAAACTTAGTGACAAAGGAAAATTCTCAACTATTTCAGGGTCAATAAGTTAAGGTTCAACAAGATCAAGATCAATAATCTCCGTCCTTTCAATCTCAGGTTCCTCAAGTTCTAAAGTTCCAGTTTGTACTACCTTAGATTCTTCTACGGTTTCAAATTGTTCTATGTTTTCTGGTTGTATTCTACGAGAATGGTGAATATGTTCTGCCACTATAAAATTCACTAACAATTACCAATTATACCTATGATATGCTAGAGAAAAAAAACAACACTTGCTAAAAATTCTAGGAAGAAAACACACAAACAAAAGATCTTCTCACAATTGACACACTAGTTGGTGATGAAATCCAACATTGTGAGATCAAAATGAGAAGGGGCTGGGATAGAGTGGGGGGAACAGTTACGTTGGTGACCTGCTTAACGAACTTACACCCTTGTGCAATCTTCCTCACGGTAAAACCATGGGTTACCCTCCAAGGATCTTGAGTGAGTTTGACCAACATCTGTCCTACGTACAACAAATATTTACCCTTCACCGTCACCTTGTGTATAAATCCTAAAGATAAAATCTGCTAAGGTTACCACTTAAAACAACAAAATTATGGGGAAATAGTTGAAATTCGGGTATACATGCAAGGGTAGGGAAATTAAGACCCGAAATCCCCTTGAGAGTTTCCTCTCAAGTGATCCCCAAGTGTCTTTCGACATCATTTGTAATACATGTATACCACGCCACTAAGACCAACAAAGCATGGTTAATTACTATGATGGCCCCAATGTGACCTCGTGATTGACCCTTGTTGGAGAAGGGATTCCCAGAACAATGATGTGGCAAATGTATTTCTCTCCCTATCCCAGGATTCTAAGTTGTTTTGTAGCTTTGGAGAGTTAACCTCAACACCTATTCCAAATCCCTACAACCAATCTAATGTTGGTTTGCTACCAGTAAAAAAATATCGAATAAATTTTATTGGTGTTGATTTTATGGTTGTTGTTTACTCAAGAGGGAAATGGCATGGACAAGATGATGTTTTGACCGAATCGAAATGATGCAAAGAGATGAAAATGAAATATTTCATTTCATTGAAAACTATATTACGAGAGGGAGAAAATTTTTATATTCATGAATGCACAATGTACCAAATCTTCATAAATACCAAGAAATTCACTACTCAAAACAACTATAAATTCCCTCCAACTAATGCAATGCAAGAATCAAACCTTTTTTTTCAATGATAAAGCTAAATAGAAAGAAAAAAAAATCTTTGAAAGCAAGAGCAATCTAGAAAATGTGTAATTTTTTGTTTTGTTTTGGAAAATAAAGCATCCAATAAAAAGAAAAACTCTCTTTTCACCAAATAATCCAAAAACAAACACTTGGGTAACAACAATCCAAA
>ML823286.1:52642-70036 GCA_009831015.1 Picea engelmannii | reverse complement strand
AAATTCCCTTACTAAGAAGCACGAATAAATGTAGGTATTGTCCATTGTCAAAGATGCCCTCCAAAATAACATGAGGGGATATATCAATATTTCATTGAGGTCCTCCACAAAATTCAATGTTAGACAATACCTACTACATATCCAATTTTCCTAGATTTAACATGTTTAGAGACCACCTTCCTTTATCTATCAAAGTGAACATTGATATCCCTAGATTTGAGGACAAAATGAATGTTAAAGAACTAAATCATTGCCTCCCGTTGTTGGAAACCTATTTTGCAATTATTTTGTTTTAGCATCAAAGATATTTCCTTTAAGGAGATCAAATTTGTACCATCCATGCTCGATTGGTTGAAGCACACCGCCAATAGTGCAAAAGATCACAAGGGAGAGAATATCAACACTTTGCCAATGTTCATGAATTAAATGCATAACAAATTCTAGCCATTGAAATTCAATGATTATTAATATATTTGGTGGGGTTTTTGCTCCAACATCGAGATTAGTCAGTGCCAAACAATAATGATAAATTTCATTGTTTTATGGCACCTTGACATACAAGAATATAAGTGCCACTAGATTCTAAAATATTGTAGTGGATTGCATCCTCGCATTCAAACAAACTTGGAATTATTTACCATTATCAACCTTAAGATTGCTCTTTGTTTTGCAGCAAGCATAGAAGAAAATTTAAACTCAAATAACTCGGACATGACGTTATTTGATCTCAATGCAATATAATCATCAATGAACTTGGCTATTTTTTTTCTTTCATGAGTCTAGGAGAGCATCGAGTAATTTCATAACTTCATAGTCGCAACACTCAATTTTGTAGCATACTTTGTAACAACAATAACAAGTGTACAAAATTGAGTCATATATGTTTTTATCCTATGTGGATGTGCTTGGGATATTCATGAACGTTTTTTGGTTCTCTATTGCATAACAACACGGTAAGTTAATTTTTGTGATACTCTGTATTATTTTGTTGAATTACTTTGTTTCATAGATTTTGTTTTTTTGGTAATTTACATTAAGAACTCTTCAATATTTATTGAGCATGGATACACACATAGGGTAAAATCCCTCGGTGCCCTTGATTCATGGATAGTGATCTATATTTAATATATTCCTTATGTAATCGTGTTCTTCCTATGTAGTTTTGTAGGATGATATGTTGTATTCATATGCATTTGAAGGTTGACCTATGGACCCAATTGGTGTGATAGTGTCTTGACGAGATTATTTTATATGTTGGGATTATATAAATGCATTCAAGTGAGAGCTTGGTGTATCATATGTATTATACTAGATTGCACTAAGATCTTTATCGGTGTTGTTACAACCAACAATATCGTGTGTTTTGCTTTATTTAGATTCCCTGCACTTCTAATGTAACATCTCCAGTTTTAATTCCCTCAAATTATAATGTAATTGTATAAATGTGAATTAGGATGGTGAGCCGACATGATTGGGGTAAAGAGACCATATCAATTAATATTGATGCAAGCCAAACTATGTATTATGTACATTGAAATGATTAATAAAAGCAGTAATATGTGGTTGCAATACAAGAGGAATGAAAACGATGGGGGGCTATGATTCCACAAGAGAGAGGGGTCCAAGGCGGATTTTATTTATGGGTCTTAATCCAACCCACATTCCTAAATTATTATGTTTTGTAAACTTTCTATTTTGTTGTTGAGTGTTCCCAAAAAAAATCATTAATTTCATGTAAGAGGGTGGGTGTGAGGAGTCGCATTCCATAGTTATTGGGGAGCATGGGGCTTGTTACCCAACAAGTTGCACTATGATGGACTTGCAGTTGAGCTACCAAAGTTGAACAAGATATGTGTTCAAATTCAAAGTTCAGAAGTCCAGCCAACCAATACAGTCGCCTTTCTTCTTCTTCTTCTCTATACCACATTTCCATACCTTTGTTGGGAATTGTAATAAGATGAATTTAGTATGATGAACTTGTAAAAGGCTTAGCCTCCTAATACTTAATCATGAGTGCATTACACTAGAGTGTTTGTTTTACTTATTAATTATTTCTTGCTTGAAATTTTTAAGTGAATTATAATTTTTGGGTTTTTTCACTCATTTCCTCTAAAGCTAGAGTGTGTACTAATGGTTAGGCCTTAGGTTGGTTTTCTAAGTCCAGTGTCTAATGTATATTACCATGCTAGTCATCATTTTTTAGTCACATGGAAATTGCAATAATTCCCCCCTGGGATTTTTTAATGTTTTTAGTTAATAAAAAAATTCCCACAAATCGAGATATTTTAATTATATAGATGAATAAGTTGAATAAGTAGTATTAAGAGGCATTATATGCCTTGGGGGTATTCGTTTTCACGCTCATAATACCCACTTTACCTAAGTACCACCTTTTCGAGGGTACATATTGAGTTTTGTTCAATAAAAATTATTTTCTCTCGAAAAAGGTAAATAAAAGACAAAAATCAGCAAATGTTATTTTTGTGGAAACATGTTTCAGTCAAATCTGTCTCTCTCACTTCACTGCAACATAGTGGCACTTGAGGATAAGTTTGAGGGAGTTGAGGGAGTGTTCTCTCCACTTGGTGGACATCCCAATGAAGGGTGCGCACCTCTTGAGGAGAGGTGGCACATTGTGAGTGCAAAACGTTGATCCCAAGGAGCTCACCACCTTCCCTTGGCAAGGTGGCACCTTCTCAACCCTTCTCTCTTGACTTATGGAAAGTTAAATAATGTGGCATGAGAGGTGGCTTAGATCCATACATACATTTTTCATTTCCTTATTGGGATGTGCACCCTCCCTCCTTGGGAAGTGCACTCTCCCTCTTATTTAAACAAGTCATCGATCCTCATTATGTTTGGTTGGAGCTTGGGGAAAGAACTTGTGATTGTCATGTTTCTATTTGTATTCTCTTTTTAGGATTGAATAAAGAAAGACTTTGGAGGTCAATGGTGATTGTTTTCAATGTGTGGATGCTTGGATTGTATGCTTAAATATTGAGGTAACTTGTGTATTTGTTTCAATTTTGTATATATATTCCATCTAAGGCGTTTGAAGGTGTGCTATCACACAGTAGGGTAAGATCTATTTAGCTAGATTTTACTAGATTTCTATATCTAAATATTCTAAATTTGCATGCTTTTCCAATGAATTAACAAGCTTCTTTGAGTTTTTGATGTAGGATCTACCTTTTCTAACGGAGCGTTTGCAAAGTTTAAGAAAAGTTTGACAGGTTTCCCAAGCTTTGAGAAGTGATAGATGAAAAAGAATCCTTCACTCATCCTTCACTCATTCCAAGGCTTTGATGAACAAGAATCCCTCTATCATTCACAAAAAGGATCCCATAGCCCAAAGGATTCAAGGCTTGATCAATTTCTTTCTCTCTCTCTCTCAAACTCTTTCAGAATTATAGTTTATTTGGTTACTTGTTTGCATGCAATCTCGTAGATCTAAAATCTAATTAAAAATCTATTATCTAAATTTGCATGCAAAGATAAGTTAGATCTATTTCTCATTTTCAAAGTTTTATCTCAAGTTTAGATCTAGCATAGGAAAGGTTACTTTTAGCAAGCTTTTTATGCAAATTTCAAAGGGCTAAAAAGTAATTTATTTCAAGTGCTTTCATTTCAATATTTGGTAAACATAAGTACCATTATTTTGTTGTTCTAAAACATCAAACCAAATACCCTAAGGAGGCAAGCTTCCTAGCTTGTTTTCCTTAGTTCATTTTGGTTAGTTTAGCGTAAGTTTTACTTAGTCCTTTTTTGTACATTGTCTAACCATTTTGCAGATACTTTATAAGGCTTTTGGATCATATTTTAGCATACATACCTTGCTGTTATTTTTTCATATTTGCGGACATCCAAGGGGATATTCTGACGAAATTTCAATATTTAGACTATCCAGAACCCTCCGGGAGCATCCTGTCATCAATAAACCTTTCAAAAACTTGTAAAGACTTGTGATCCCCCTAATGAATGATCACAAGTCATCCTAAAAAAGATCATTGTAACTGAGATTAGTAAAATTAGTGGGCTACACAATGCCCAGTATTCAATCCCCCCTGGGGGGTCGGTGTCTTGTTGTGTGATTGCTCATTTTGGTCCATTTTACTTATGCTCTCAAATCTCACATAAATAAGTTAAAATAAACCTTAAAATAAATCACAACACCGCATAAAATTAGTTTATATTTCCATTTCTTAGATTAATTTAGTTAGATTTCAATTTCTTAGACTAACTTAGTGTAGTTTCATTTTCTAGCTTGGTTTCAATTTTAAACATTTTACTTTCAGTTTTTCAAAGTTGGAAATAAACCATCCCCTCAACTCCTCCTACTATGTTCCTAACCCTTCCATTACGAGATTAGTCTCGATCTATGGAAGTAAGTTCCACGCAAAATAGGGGTCGGTCGATGCAGAGTAGTTTAATAGGACAATCCATTAGTTGTTATTGTTCAGTTGGAAAATACAGAGTGTTTGTGTGTGAAGTCAGACGGGCCTTCTCAGAACTAAGCTCTCCCCATGTTGGAGCTCTGGCATTCTCTTGAACTTGTGTGTGAAGTCAAAGGGATACCCTCCCTGTTGGACCTTTGGCATAGTTCAACATCCAATCTGAGGGATATCCTCTAAGGGTCCAAATCTAGATTAGATTTGTTTTTCTTGTCATCACTTTGCACACATATCACATTGTGGATTGCACTCACAATAGCCACTTCACAATAAATCTAACAACTTAAGAACTCACTCTTAATAATAAAATTTGCAAGTGCATTGTAATACACTCTCATTTCTCGCAACAACAATCTTTAATTTTGTCATTGGTCTATGTTTCATCATTTTCTTATCATTTCCTTTCAGGCACTTGTATTGTCTTTCAAAGTTATATCATTTATATGCAAGTATCTAGTATGCTTTATTTTTCTAGCATAAGAAATTTCCTTTGATGTGTCATATATGTTGCTAGTGTAGAGTTATTTATACCTTGCTCTTGTTTTCAATAAATTCCTAGAATAATAATTGTGCTTAGTGTAAATAAGCCTTAGATTCTTTTATTAAGGACTACCCCCATTGGCTTCGCTAGGAGTTGGCCTAGATAGAGGAGTCGAGGATTAGGTGACAACACCTTGAATCGAGACTTTCCCCTAAGGACACACCCAGTGGATTGAATATTTATTCCATGCTACCCGAGGTGTGTATAAAGGAAACAACAAGGTTGAAGTACAATGAACATTGGGCAGAGTAAGAAGTCGACTAGCTTGAGGAAAAGGAGATAGTTTTTGCATGCATATTTCGAATAGCAAGAGGAGATTTGAGTGTGAGGAAGTGCACCAACCATGTTTTCTTGAAGGTAGCCATTTTTGGGTTGTGTTTTATGCTAGAAATGTGGCATGTGTGTCTGCAAAACAGGTTGTAAACCTATAGTGTGTTTCTTGTGGAGGAATTGGCTTAAGAACCTTGTGTAGGTTGTTGTGAGCACTCCTGAAGCAGCTAAGACTTCCTGAGGTCCCTAGCTAAGAGATTCTTGGTCAACCAAGTGCACCGGAATCCCTGATAAACAAATGGTATAGCCCGAGGGAATATGAGCAGTGAAGGGGGTACATTCCTTGGGTTGTGCAGGTTGTGGGGAAGAGAGAGTTGGTGGATTGGAACTATTGTAGGTTTAGAACCTAGGTTTTGGATTCTTGAGTGTGGAGAGTGGACAGACAGAGGGACAAATATCCTTGTGGACTCATAGCCTCACCTCGAGGGTGGCCTATTTTTCAAATTTGGAACAGCAACACCTATGGTTGGGAGGTTCATCCTTCGTTTGCATCCAGTTGGATTATATTTATAAATAGATAAGTATTTTGTTGTTTATTTATGATTATTCTGATGTGTAAATGATTATTAAATGTTGCACGTTTTCTGTGTGGTTACTGGGTGAATTCATGTCTTTATAAATTCTATAAATGCATGGGTAAATCAACATATGGTTTTGCTATAAATTTTATGGGCATGTTGCCCCTTGGTTTTATTTTATATGTATGGGGGAGTTTTTAAATGTGTTTTTAGAAGGCTAAGTTGTATTTTGCAGTGACGATACTCAACTTGGAGGATGGGTACATTAGAGAATGGTATCAGAGCTACAACTTCAAATATTGAGCCTGCATGGGCCAGACTCAAGACGTAGAAGCTGAAATTGTAGAGTTAAAGCTCATTGGATTTTTACAACTTTGTTGTTAGATATTTTCCAAGAAAAAGTGTGAGGATATTGTCGTAATTTTGGTGAATTCGAGTTTAGCGGTTAAAATCCAAAATTTTAATCTGTAAATATGTATGTGTTAGGCTTGTAATTGGTCGAATTCTAGAAATTACAGTCTAGCCATGAAGAATTGGGCAAAATTGGGAAAAACCCCCAATTTTTACAGCGAAATTGGTTGAGAATTCAACATAAAAGTGTTGAAGTTTGGGTGCAGAAGTCGAGTCACTATGCACCAGGCCAAAATTGGCCATTATCAAACTTAATCTTGGGTTCCATGGCAACCCTGGTAAAAGTTCTAAAATTATGCAATTTTGGAAAAATTTGAAATTTGAGAAAATTTTGGGTATTTTTTTGTACTTGATGTCAACATGGCGTGGAGGTAATGTGGCAGAGGTGATGTGGCATAGGTGACATGGAATACCATGGTGGTAGGTCCATGATGTTAGTTGGTGGCATGGTGGAAGGTGGCACGAGAGCCACATGCACAGAGTGGTATAAGCAATACCATAAACCATTGTCATATGGTAGCGAAGCAGTTTTGAGGCCTTTAAACATGCGAAACAATTAATATTGTGCCACGCATCATGGGGAAACCACTATCACACCCCAAAAGGATGTTAACACTCGTGCATGTTTGGGATGCAACATGGCTTTTCTGCTGTCGATCTCGCAAAATCTCAACTGCCATATTTGGGATACGTGCAAGTTCGCACACACCAAGGTAAAGGTGTGGGATGGGACCTGCTCATCCCTATGGCCATTGAAGGGGAACCATTTTGAATTTGACAGTCAAGGTGGGACCCCTACCCCATCCGGGGTCAGATGTGTGCCAGTTGGGTAGGTGAGACCTGTAAAATATTAATATTTTACCAATGTTTAAGGTTAGCATAAAAAGGAAAGAGGAGAGAGGTAAGACAAGGAAGATGATGGAAGTTGATGGGGAAGGGCCAGACAGGTCAGGAGTGTGACATGGAATCACCTCATGGTGCCATGTGGACCCAGAATGCCACATCAATAGCCATGTCAGCAAAGATGCCACGTAGTCAAAATTATCCCATAGTCTCAAAAAACAAATTGGAGCCATTTTCTTATTTTGGCAATAAATAGAGCATATTAGTTCAGATTTAGATAAATTGTTTGGGTTCTTTCCACCGTGAGGAGATCTACAAAAGTTCCATAGAGGGCCACTACTCATTTCTTCTTGTATTTTCCATAAATTGCAATTTAGTGGTTTTTAAAGATCTGGGTCCAAATCATTGGCAGAGATCCAGATCAAGCTGAAATTGTTGGAGAGAGTCCAGAAAAGAGGCATGGAAATAACCCAGGAAGGAATTGAATAAATGTTGAGGGGTTTGGAATGGGGATACTAAAATAGGCCAAAATCCACTATTTCGACAACTTTGGGGGAATTTTTGGGATTTTCAAAGGAGGAAAAGGGTACCCAAATGGAAAAAATGGAAAAAATTATTTACTTGACATTTTGTATACTCATGAAGCCAATAGGTGAAGAATTTCATTTACATGCACCGGGAGTTAAGGGAGGACTCAATATCCTTGAAGGTAGAAATGTAGTGAACGCTATAAAGCTTGTTACAAGAGAAGAAAGAAAAAAGGGGGGGTATCATGAGATGAGGTGTGACTCATGAAGTGGATGATTCATCTCTATGTGTAAGCATAGGAATGAAAAAAAAAAGGAATTGTTAAGCTATGACTTAGGTACTTGTACATAAAAGTAATTAGGTCAAGAAAGTTGCCTCTATTGTCAGAGTGTGAAGTAGAAGAAGGGTACAGGTGCAAATGGAGGAGTGTAACATTCCATTTGGAGCATAGTGGTATTGACTGGCCATGTAGTCCTTCACAGTGAATCACTCAATGAAGTGAAGAGAGGTATTTAAGTTGAGAAAATCCATGGATAGAAAAGGGTATTGGAAAAGGGAACATAAAAGAAACATTTCAAAATGTTGAAATGCTAATCAATGAGAATGGTATTTCAAGATTGATTGGGTAAAGGAAATGGGGAGTGGTTAATTAAATTGTAGTGTTAATATTCAGCTGGAGTAGTGCATTTTACAAAACTATCAATATTAAGAATTTTAGCCAAAAATATATTTGGACAGTATTCTCTGCATAAAGGAAGCAGTTGTGAGATGGCAGCACTAGTAGATCTAGTGGTCGGAAATGCATAATGGCCAAGTGGGTCTTGGAAATAAGGTTCAGAATAGGGATTAGTGATGCACAAATGAGAAGAATGGTAGACCACAAAGAAGCGAGGATCTAGAGGAATTCAAGGACAACCATCTACAACAACAACAAAATAAAAAAATATGCATTGGAGTGCATGATAGAAGTGATACATGATGCATGTGATAAACATAGAATGCATGTGCATGAAGTGGTCATGATAAGATTTAATACTTAATGCATATTGATGTGTGTTCGTGCATATGGACATGCTTGAACATGCGTGTGGCATTCTTGTAGACTAAGACTAGTATATATATATATATATATATATATATATATATAAGACTAATGATGGATTGTGTATCCTGGAAAATGTGTATAGCATGGCTGAATATGGTGATGATGTTGTTGCGTATGACAACCATCCATGTGAAGACAATGAGGATGGTAAAATGTTAATCAAAGGCTAATAAAGGGAGTCTACAAGCTACCACAACAATATCAATTGGTCAGGTAGCATCAAGTAAATTGATATCAACCATGCAAATATGCATTTCGCTACTTAGGATGTATAAATGTTGAAGGGAATTGAGGTAAGAATTCACTCAGTTAAGTTCTCAATATTTTAATTGATGTAAAGGTAGGAGGCCTTGAGTATGAAAATATTATCGACTGCTTGAATGCATTTATGAAAAATTTAATTGTATATTATGTTATGTTGGGTATGAGGTCGTAACTAAGTCAAGTCTGGAGAAATTACACTTGTTGTGGCAATGAATTCCATTAGATATGGTCATGTGTGAATCCATGATGTAGTTGGAAATGGGAGGCCTATATCGCCATACAAGAGAATGATGGTTTCCCCCTGTATAATCAATGTTTGGGCTGAAACCTCGTTGTCGACACAGGATAGCACTAAGAGAATTATATTCCTAGTGTTGTGTATGGGTTGAAGAGGAAGGTATCAAAATGATCGGACAAGTAAATGGGGAAGAGTTTGAATAATGTGTTAAAGTGTGGTCTATACCTTCCAACTCACATGGTGGAATATGTGACATGGATATATGGTAATATGGAGTCAATGCAAGGATGCATTACGTAGACATGGCCATGGGTGTGGGCACATTGGTTTTATTTGTGAGTATTGTTTGAATGCACTATGAAAATCTTGGTGAGTTTATAATGCATGTATAGTGAATGATAGTTTCATTCCAGATTATACGATGAATAGTTGAATTCCATTTTAAATAAACAAGGGTTGGAAATAATTGAATTGCTGGAGAAATACAATTCTAAAATCATTTCATGAACTGTTGAAAATGTGCATGAATGCTAACAATCTATTTGGTTGCATAGAAATTGAGAAAAATGCAGGGACAATGGTCTTGGACATGGCAATGGTGTAAGCCCATAAAGAAGATCGAAGTCTACAGCCGCAAGAGAAAAACATAATGAGCATAAATCTCATGCGTGGGAAATTTTGTTGTCTTGTATAAAAAATATTTGAGAAATTAATAATTGGAAATTGTTGTGGTATGCTAACAATCTATTTTGTTGCATAGAAATTGAGAAAATTCCAGGGAGAATGGTCTTGGACATGGAAATGGTGTAAGCCCATAAGGGAGATTGATATCTATTGTGGCAAGAGCCAAACATAATGAGCAGAAAAATTGTGTCGGGGAAATTATGTTTTCCTGTGTACAACAGATTTGAAAATTTATAAATGAAAATTGTATGATGTTGTCTCATACTGACTCTATGCATATGATGCAGATGGAAAGATTGCCACGGGTTATATATTACTAGTGGAATTATAACAACAAGTTGGCATTTGTCTATGCAAGAAAACCTTGGCAAATAAGGAACCATAGAACAGTGAAAGGTACTCCTGAGCCTAGAAGGTGAGTACAACATGAAGAAGCAAGTTTTCAGGATTGTAGAATGTAACACCTTGTTTCCCCCAGTTTGTAAAAGTAACTGGATTGGCCAAGAACTATGGAAAACTCATGAATGTGAATATGTGATGTAAATGGACCTTGAGGAAGAGGTCAATGAATGTGAATAACATTTTGAATTTATTGCAGGACTGCTGAGAGGGGATGTGCAGAAAAGAGACCACGATGGCAGTGGAAGGCACCTGAAAAGGTGGCGTTAATGTCCACCGAGAATTAATACCGTATTTGGACTCCATTGGCCCGGAGAACCAAAAGCGGCTCGCTGGCCCTGAATTTAATGCCTTGCAGGTTGGCAGGTTGATGGCTTAATGAGGGATGGGGAGGTGAACCGCCTATCCGTAGAGCCATCAGGCTTGATCAGCGCGAGGGTAATCACGCCACACGCAACCTCGCAAGAGGATAAGGCGTGGGGGAGAAGTGATTCGGGAGGGAAGACATGAGGGGAACTCTGGCATTATGCAGAGTGAGTGATAGCAGAGAGGAAGGATTGCAACCTTCGCTCCTGGTCACTGGCAGATAGAGAGACGCAGTCTCACAGCATCGTGGTCTCAGCTCAGGGGTGGCTAGTGGTAAATCCGCTGGGAGTCGTTACGCCTACGGTTGGGTGGAAACGAGCACCCCTCTCAGCAGTTGCACTCACTCCTGGTGTTATTTCTGATAAGTGTTTTACATATCGCATCTTGAAATTCATATGTTGACATATATGCTCATAAACTGTGAAATTGTGAACGACTGCAATACAGAATGTATGTGCAGTGTTTTGATAAGAAAGGGTAGATATATGCTTATAACAGAAAATGAATGAATTGGCTTATGATTGATAAATGAATTTAATTACGCATAAGTTGAACCAAGTCAGACTTCCGACCCATTCTCAGGAAGTTGTTTCCCCTTATTCGTCTCCAGGGATGCCCTGTAATAGATCTCTTCACATAGATTCCCTCCTTGGGAAGGTCTACCAAGAACCTGGAAAATGGACTTGAATGGGCAAGTCTTAATAACCCTAAACGAGGAGGAATGACCCTCTTAAAATTCTAAAGTAGCAGCGTGGGGATAAGTAACGAATCGACGGATGAGATCCTGTCGGAAGACCCATGGTCATTCATGACCGTCAGATTGACGAAAGTAACAAGGACATTACATACCTTGCCCCTTTTTCTCTCTATCTTCGTGAATAGCGATGAAATCGGGATCGTAGACCCCCCCCCAAGGTCCATGAGAAAATTTGGACCGTTGATCTCTCCACATCCACGAAGTAGTGGAAGAATGCACGAGGTGGGACAGATCTGAGTCGTTAGATCGTAGCTAGAGAAACCCGACAGCGGTTGGATCTGTTAAGAGATGTATGAGGGTTAAACCTCCGTGAACAGAAGAGATAAAATCCTGACGATAAGGTTGACCCATCGAGATATCGGTACTCGGGATATCGGAGTTCTCGAGGTCGAGAACGTCGGGGCATTTCAAGTCCTGAAACAGCGAAATGATATGAACCGTCCATTCACTTGGGACGCGTGTCAGAGATCTGAAGGGAGTCGAAGTTCGGCATTTCGTGAGTCTTGAGGACAAGACTTTCGAAGCATCAGAAGTCGCGAAATCACGCGGAGCAATCTGAACCGTCCATTCACTTGGGATGCGTGTCAGAGATCTGAAGGGAGTCGGAGTTCGGCATTTCGCGAGTCTTGAGGACAAGAATTCTGGAGCATCAGAAGTCGCGAAATCGCGAGGAGCGATCTGAACCGTCCATTCACTTGGGACATGTGTCAGAGATCTGAAGGGAGTCGGAGTTCGACATTTCGCGAGTCTTGAGGACAAGACTTTTGGAGCATCAGAAGTCGCGAAATCACGAGGAGCGGTCTGAACCGTCCACTCACTTGGTACACGTGTCAGATATCTGAAGGGAGTCGGAGTTTGGCATTTCGCAAGTCCTAGGGACGAGGCGTCCAGGACATCAGAAGTCACAAAATCCCGAGAGTTAACCAGGACCGTCCATCAGAGGAGGACGCGCGGCAACAATCGGAGCCATCGGGGAAAGTCCCGATAGGAAGTTGTCTATCGGCATTTGGGTCATCGGGATATCGGGAGTCCTGGTGACAAGGTGTTTATGCAATTCATAATCGCGAAGTCCAAAAACCCGATAAGGAGGAAAGTGCCATTGTGGGCCAGCTATCAGCATAGTGGAGAATCGGGATTCGAGGGATCGGTAATCCCGTGGGCAAATGCATTTCATCATTTGAAACCCCGAAGCCCCGATAGGTGGTATGACTGCGGTCATATAGAGGGAGGTCGTGTGGACCAAAAGGTCTAGTCCAGGGGACTAGCGGAAGCTGACGTCATATTGGGATATCGGGGATTTCGAGGACAAAATGTTTATGCATTTCGACATTGCGATGTTCAAAACCCCGATGGGAGACAAGGCTGCGGTCTTGTGAGATAGGGGTCATGTGGGCCAGGAGTCTAGCCTGGAGGGCTAACGGGAGTTGGAACACATCGGGATTTTGAAGCCCAAAACCCCGAAGGAAGGATAAGGTTGTGGTCTTATGAATTAGCGGTCACATGGACCAGAGTTTAGCCAGGAGGAGCTAAGGCCGAAAGGAGCACATCGGTGAGTCGGAGTTCGAGGATTCAAGAGGACAGGAACTCTGGACATCGGGAAAGACGAAACCCCGAAACTCAAAACTGAATCGGGGAAATGTCACAGACGTGTGAAGAAGAGGCCATGACAGGGAATTAAGGACCTATGGATCGGTTTTGGCATTTCGCTGCTGCGAGGTTCGGGGATTCTCATTAATGAGAAATCAACGAAAAAGTTTGATTTTAGGTAGTGGGTATGTTACAAAGTGGTATCAGAGCATGGTTACAACACTCGGCCTGATTGGGCTCATGAACGAGTTGCACATAAGCTCCGTTCGAAGCACTCCTACGAGGAGTAACCCCCTAACTTAACTCTCTTGTCCAGGATTAAAAACTTGAAAAATGAGAACACGACTTTGTATGCATGCGAAAGAGTTATAAATTATGCGCAAATTATAAAAATGTATTTAACTCTTGACTAATATCTAGCGTTTTCCTTTTTCACTCTAGTGGATGATCGGCCGTGGGAATTTACCGATGCAAAGAATGGTGACTCACCAAGAGCTGGGAGAAGGATCCCACAATAGAGGCGAAGATTTTGACAAAATAAGAGCAATATGAACCCCTCCAGACCTAGTCGATACTGTGAGGAGTCTCATGGTTGAGTTGCAAAGCCAACAATGAAAGGATGATGAAAGAACAAGAAAAACAAACCAAAATTAATGCAGTTTTACTGCAGATCTTATCTGACCTATAGCGACAAATGCAGCATGAACCTAAGATGCAGAATCATGGTCGTATCAGTGGCCATACTGAGAGAAGCACGTCAAGAAAGGTCCACCCCAGAGGTAAAGGACCAGTGCCAGACGATTCCACTGAGAAGGAAGCTGCGATTAAGAAGGCTCTTCCAGCAACAGGACCAGTTCCTATTCTCAAAGAAAACAAAAGAAGCAAAAGACTTCCAAGAGTCATAAATTTGAGGAATTCAAAAAGGCCAAACCTCCCTCCTTCGACGGTGAGATAAAGAAGGGAGAGGAAGCCGAGGCCTGGCTACTTGGACTGAAGAAATATTTCATAATCCATGGTTTTTCATAGAATTTGAAGGCCCGAGTGGCCACTTTCAATTTGAATGGAAAAGCTTCCATCTGGTGGGAAGACCTTAAGAATATGAAAGGGGTCCGCGAGGAGGACCTGTCTTGGAAACAGTTTGAGAAGTACTTCCGGAAGAAGTATTTGTTGGAAAGATATTTCGACGAGAAGGCTAAAGAGTTTTATGAACTCAAACTGGGACAACTTACTATGGAGGAATATGTCAACAAATTCCTTGACTTACTGAGATATGTACCCTACATCAAAGCAGAGAAGGCGAAGGCACAACGCTTCATCAGTGGGCTACCCAAGGAATACCGGAACCGAATCGAATTCGATGAGCCAAAGACCTTAGAAGACACTATACGAAAGGCAACATATTGTCATGAACAATATGGACATCGGGCAGAGTCTCGTGGAGACTGGAAACAGAAGAGTGGTTCAAGATTTCAAAAAAAGGGGAGCAAATCCTCAGGATTTAAAAACTACAAAAAGAACCCCAGAATCAACTTCCCAACCCGGAGTGTACTCCAGCAGAACTTTCCCTCGGTGGACGGAAATAAAACTTTTGGACCTATACCAGTAAAGACTAATAACCCAAAGAAAGAACCTCTGAAATGTTGGGGTTGCGGAGAAGAGCATCTCCTGAGAGACTGTCCACACCGACAACAGAACAGTCGGAAAATTTATAACATGCAGGAAGCTACCACAGTCAATGATGTGGCAAGGAGTGTGTCACAGATTTATGCAGCCTTGGATAATAACCAAGCTGACCACCAAGCTTCAGTGGTGGAAATAGAAGGTATTATTTTCAACCATCTGGTGTTTGTTTTGATTGACCCTGGTTCAAATTTGAGTTATATAGCCCCTAGAGTTGTTGATAAGTGTAAACTACAGCCACAGAAGCAAACTAAACCATGGTTGGTACAGTTAGCCACTGGCACCAAAAGAAAGGTAGTAGAGGTCATACCAGCCTGCCAATTAATGTTGGGTGAATTCCCCACCCAAGCAACCCTTAATGTATTACCCCTTGGATCATACGACCTGTTGATTGGTATGGACTAGCTGGCCGCCCATAAAGCCAAATTTGATTGTTACCATAAAACCTTAGAATGTGTGAGCAAATAAGGAAAAAGGATAACCCTCCAAGGGATCCAAAAACTGGTCTCGGTGAGACAAATATCAGCCCTGCAAATGAGAAAGTATTGTCGAAAGGGATGTCCCCTATATGCAATACAGGTGCTAAAAATAATCGAAGGCGCTAAACCCAGTCCTGATGATCACCCTATCCTGAGAGAATGCAGAGATGTGTTTCCGGAAAAGGCACCAGGTCTACCTCCGAGAAGAGACATTGACTTCTCGATAGAACTTGCACCAGGAGCGGTGTCGGTGTCCAGGACACCCTACCGGATGACCACACCTGAATTAGTTGAACTCAAATTGCAATTGAAAGAAATGATGGATAAGGGTTATATTTGACCCAGCATGTCCCCATGGGGAGCACCAATCCTGTTTGTGAAAAAGAAGAATGCCACCCTTAGACTGTGTATAGATTATAGGCAACTTAATAAAGTAACCATAAAGAACAAGTACCCCTTGCCCAGGATCGATGATCTATTCAACTAGTTGGGAGGCGCGTCTATTTTCTCAAATATTGACTTGAGGTTGAGATACCATCAAGTCCGAATTAAGGGTGAAGACATCCATAAAACCGCTTTCCGGACACGGTATGGTCACTATGAGTTTGTGGTAGTGCCATTCAGGTTAACCAATTCCCCTGCCACTTTCATGTGCTTAATGAACAATGTACTCAGTAAATTTCTAGATAAATTTGTACTAGTTTTTATTGATGAAATTTTAATCTACTCTAAGAATAGAGAAGAACATGAAGAACATCTTAGACTTGTGTTGCAAGTGCTAAGAGAGCATCAACTCTATGTCAAATTCAGTAAATGTGACTTCTTTCAGAATCAAATACGCTACTTGGGACATGTTCTGTCCGAGGAAGGGGTAGCAGTAGATCCTGACAAGATCAGGTCTATCATGGAATGGCCTACCCCAAAGGATGTCTCAGACATCAGATCCTTTATGGGATTGGCAGGATACTATAGGAGATTTATAAAATATTTCTCCAAGATTGGTTGTCCAATCACTGCCCTCCAGAAGAAGGGGACAAAATTCCTATGGACAACGCAATGTGAAGAAAGATTCCAAACCCTAAAACATCTACTGACCCATGCACCCGTGTTGAAAATCGCTAACCCAGAAGCTGACTTCCTTGTGTGCACAGATGCCTGTAAAGAAGGGCTCGAAGGAGTCCTTATGCAAGAAGGAAAGGTGATATGCTATGAATCCCGAAAATTGAATGAACATGAGGTCAACTATGTGACTCATGATCTAGAACTGGCTGCCATAGTGCATGCCTTAAAAATGTGGAGGCATTACCTCTTGGGAAGAAAATTTGTTCTTATGACAGATCACTATGGATTATGGTATTTGTTCAACCAACCAAAGCTCAATGCTAGACAAGCTAGATGGATGGCCCTCCTTAGCGAATTTTATTTTGAAATCAAACACATCAAAGGGAAGGAAAATAGGGTGGCCGATGCCCTCAGCAGAAGCATGAAAACAATTCTCCTGGCAGCGGTGAGTACCTGCGAGACAGATGTCAAGAACAGAGTCAGAAAGGCACAAGAAACAGATCCCTTCGTTCAAACTGTGACCTTGTACCTACAACAAGAACCCCCTGAAGTAAAGTATGAAGACTACCAGATGACCAAAGGAGGTCTTCTCACCTACAGAGATAGAATGTACATTCCAAATCGTGACGACTTGAAGAGGTTCATCATGGATGAACTATACAAAAGACCTTACACTGGTCACCTAGGATACCAGAAAATGATCACTGCCACCCGGAAACAATTTTATTGGCCTGGATTGAAGAAGGACATAGCCAAATATTTGGCCCAATGCATAGAATGCCAACAGGTTAAAGCGGAACATCGACACCCCGCCGGACTACTACACCCTTTACCCATCCCAGAATGGAAATGGGAAACCATCTCCATGGATTTTATCATTGGATTGCCAACTTCAACCAAACAGAATGACACCATTATGGTAGTGGTGGATAAACTGAGCAAGTCTTCTCATTTCATCCCCCAAATCAACCTGCAAGGCGATAGATATCGCTCAGATATTCATGAAAGAGGTATTCTGACTGCACGGTATGCCGAGGGAGATAATATTTGACAGAGACACAAAATTTACTTCCAATTTTTGGAAATCACTGATGGCGGGTTTAGAGACTAAATTGTTGTTTAGCACCGCCTATCACCCTCAAACCGACGGA
>ML823286.1:27271-52081 GCA_009831015.1 Picea engelmannii | reverse complement strand
AGCCCAGAAGGAGTTCCCTGAAAATGGGAGCTTGTGCCAAATTGGCACCCCGGTATTGTGGACCCTTTGAGGTTCTAGATAGAGTTGGACCTGTAGCCTATCGGCTAGCACTTCCTCCCACAGTAAAAACACATAATGTTTTCCATGTTTCATTATTGAGGAAGTATGTACATGATGCTAATCATATAATTGACTGGTCTGTGATCTAGGTGGAACCGGAGGGAGAGTTTCTACCAGAACCCCAATGCATACAGGACAAAAAGGAAACCCCGCTCCGGAAGAGAACCATTGCACAGGTCAAGGTGCAGTGGAAACATTTTGGCCCATATGAGGCTACATGGGAAATGGAGGATGCCATGAGACAGGCATATCCGATTTTGTTTACTTCTGTACATGAAATTCATGTTAATAGATAAGAACATCGAGGACGATGTTCCTTTTTAAGGGGGAGGGAATTGTAACACCCTGTTTCCCCCAGTTTGTAAATGTAACTGGACTGGCCAAGAACTATGGAAAACTCATGAATGTGAATATGTGATGTAAATGGACCTTGAGGAAGAGGTCAATGAATGTGAATAACATTTTGAATTTATTGCAGGACTGTTGAGAGGGGATGTGCAGAAAAGAGACCACGATGGCGGTGGAAGGCACCTGAAAAGGTGGTGTTAACTTCCACCAAGAATTAATACCGTATTTGGACTCCACTGGCCCGGAGAACCAAAAGCGGTTCGCTGGCCCTGAATTTAATTCCTTGCAGGTTGGAAGGTTGATGGATTAATGAGGGATGGGGAGGTGAACCGCCTATCCATAGAGCCGTCGGGCCTGATCAGCGCGAGGGTAATCGCGCCACACGCAACCTCTCAAGAGGATAAGGCGTGGGGGAGAATTGATTCGGGAGGGCAGACACGAGGGGAACTCTGGCATTACGCAGAGTGAGTGATAGCAGAGAGGAAGGATTGCAACCTTTTCTCCTAGTCACTGACAGACAGAGAGATGCAGTCTCACAGCATCGTGGTCTCAGCTCGAGGGTGGCTAGTGGTAAATCCGCTGGGAGTCGCTATGCCTACGGTTGGGTGGAAACGAGCACCCCTCTCAGCAGTTGCACTCACTCCTGGTGTTATTTCTTATAAGTGTTTTACATATCGCATCTTGAAATTCATATGTTGACATATATGCTCATAAACTGTGAAATTGTGAACGACTGCAGTAAAGAATGTTTGTGCAGTGTTTTGATAAGAAAGGGTACATATATGCTTATAACAGAAAATGAATGAATTGGCTTATGATTGATAAATGAATTTAATTATGCATAAGTTGAACCAAGTCATACTTTCGGCCCGTTCTCGGGAAGTTGTTTCCCCTTATCCGTCTCCAGGGATGCCCCGTAATAGATCTTTTCACAGAGATTCCCTCCTTGGGAAGGTCTACCAAGAACCTGGAAAAAGGAATTGAATGGGCAAGTCTTAATAACCCTGTATGAGGAGGAATGACCCTCTTAAAATTCTGAAGTAGCCGCGTGGGGATAAGTAATGAATCGACAGATGAGATCCTGTCAGAAGACCCATGGTCATTCACTACCGTCAGATTGATGAAAGTAACAAGGACATTACATACCTTGCCCCTTTTTCTCTCTATCTTCATGAATAGCGATGAAATCGAGATCATAGACCCCCCCCCAAGGTCCATGAGAACATTTGGACCGTTGATCTCTCCACATCCACGAAGTAGTGGAAGAATGCGTGAGGTGGGACAGATCTAAGCCATTAGATCATACCTAGAGAAACTCGACAGTCGTTGGATCTGTTAAGAGATGTATGAGGGTTAAACCTTCGTGAACAGTAGAGATAAAATCTCGACGAGAAGGTTGACCCATCGAGATATCGGTACTCGGGATATCGGAGTTCTCGAGGTCGAGAACGTCGAGGAATTTCAAGTCCCGAAACAGCGAAATGATCTGAACAGTCCATTCACTTGGGACGCGTGTCAGAGATCTGAAGGGAGTCAGATTTCGGCATTTCGCGAGTCTTGAGGATAAGACTTTCGGAGCATTAGAAGTCGCAAAATCACGAGGAGCGATTTGAACCGTCCATTCACTTGGGACGCGTGTCAAAGATCTGAAGGGAGTCGGAGTTCGGCATTTCGCGAGTCTTGAGGACAAGACTTTCGGAGCATCAAAAGTCATGAAATCGCAAGGAGCGATCTGAACCATCCATTCACTTGGGATGCGTTTCAGAGATCTGAAGGGAGTCGGAGTTCGGCATTTCGTGAGTCTTGAGGACAAGACTTCCAGAGCATCAAAAGTCGCAAAATCGCGAGGAGCGATCCGAACTGTCCACTCACTTGGGACGCGTGTCAGAGATCTGAAGGGAGTCGGAGTTCGACATTTCGCAAGTCCTAGGGACGAGGCATCCAGGACATCAGAAGTCGCGAAATCCCAAGAGTTAACTAGGACCATCCATCAGAGGAGGACGCGCGGCAGCAATCAGAGCCATCATGGAAAGTCCCAATAGGAAGTCATCTATCGGCATTTGGGTCATCGGGATATCGGGAGTCCCGATGACAAGGTGTTTATGCAATTCAGAATCGTGAAGTCCAAAAACCCGATAAGGAGGAAAGTGCCATTGCGGGCCAGCTATCAGCATAGCGGAGAATCGGGATTCGAGGGATCGACAATCCTGTGGGCAAATGCATTTCAGCATTTGAAACCCCGAAGCCCCGATAGGTGGTATGACTGTGGTCATATAGAGGGAGGTCATGTGGACCAAAAGGTCTAGTCCAGGGGACTAGCGGAAGCTGACATCATATTGGGATATCGGGGATTCCGAGGACAAAATGTTTATGCATTTCGACATTGCGATGTTCGAAACCCCGATGGGAGACAAGGTTGCGATCTTGTGAGATAGGGGTCATGTGGGCCAGGAGTCTAGCCTGGAGGGCTAACGGGAGTTGGAACACATCGGGATTTTGAAGCCCAAAACCTCGAAGGAAGGATAAGGCTGCGGTCTTATGAATTAGCGGTCACATGGACCAGAGTTTATCTAGGAGGAGCTAAGGCCGAAAGGAGCGCATCGGCGAGTCGGAGTCTGAGGATTCAAGAGGACAGGAACTTTGGACATCGGGAAAGACGAAACCCTGAAACCCGAAACTAAATCGGGGAAATGTCACAGACGCGTGAAGAAGAGGTTGTGACAAGGAATTAAGGACCTATGGATCGGGTTTGGCATTTCGTTGCTGCGAGGTTCGGGGATTCTCATTATTGAGAAATCAACAAAAAAGTTTGATTTTAGGTAGTGGGTATGTTACATAGAAGAAGAAAGTTGTCATGCTTGCAAAAGAACCATGTTGTCAAGCCTGAAGAGTGAACTCCTATGTGTGAGTTGCATTATCGAAGAACCAATCAGGCCTGAAAAGTGAACTCTTGTGCGGGCTTCATTGTAGCAGCAAAGTTGTTATTGGTTATTTTATTTTCCTGGTATTTTTCCTAGCAGTGAGTTCCTTTGAGTTTCTAGTAGTGAGATTCTTGGTCACTTGTTCCTGAAAGACCCTGATAAACGAATGGTGTATCACGATGGACTGAGAGCAGTGAACGGGGAACATTCCTTAGGTCAACCGTGATAAAAGAATGGTACATTCTGATGGACTAAGAGAAGTGAAGTGGGCACATTCCTTGGGTTGGGTAGGTTGGTGGAAGAGAGATGGTGGAAATATGGATAGTCGTATGAGAATGTCAGTGGCTTGTGTATCTATGTTTTGGGGTCGGAGAGCCTATGTACCTATGTTTTGGGACTAAAGCGCCTATGTATTTATTATTTTCACATCCAGAGTGCCTATGTATTTATATTTAGGCTAGAATTCCTATGTGATATTAGGTTGGAGAGCATGTTATAGCACAATTTGTACTTGTCCAAATCCCAAGACAAGCAGGTGAAATTGGTGTAACAACAGGATATCCCACCATTGTCACCTCAGTGAGAAATCCCCACTTTTAGGGATGGACGGATCTCCAACAAAAGGGAGGCATCCTTAGTGGGCTAAATGGCTGGGTAAGTTAAGGATATGGTTAAGATATACCCCCTGATAAAAGAATGGTACATTCTAATGGACTAAGAGAAGTGAAGTGGGAACATTCCTTGGGTTGGGTAGGTTGGTGGAAGAGAGATGGTGGAAATATGGATAGTCGTAGGAGAATGGCAGTGGCTTGTGTATCTATGTTTTGGGGTCGTAGAGCCTATGTACCTATGTTTTGGGGCTGAAGCACCTATGTATTTATTATTTTTTCATCCAGAGTGCCTATGTATTTATATTTAGGCTAGAATTCCTATGTGATATTAGGTTGGAGAACCTGTTATCGCACAATTTGTACTTGTCCAAAGCCCAAGACAAGAAGGTGAAATTGGCGTAACAACAGGATATCCCACCATTGTCACCTCAGTGAGAAATCCCCACTTTTAGGGATGGATGGAGCTCCAACAAAAGGGAGGTGTCCTCAGTGACCTAAATGGCTGGGTAAGTTAAGGATATGGTTAAGATATATACCCCCCCCCCCCTCTCATTGGTCACTTAATTCAAGAATGTCCATGTCTGAGAAATTGAGGCAAAGAAGAGTAATTGGTGTACCTACCCGGAACAAGAACAATATATCATATATATAGAAATTTCCAAGTACAAGAATGATAATAAGACATCAATAGAAAATAGACAATCAGATATATGATGGCGGAAGAAAAATTGCAGCTAGATGACAGTTTCTAACAGAAAATAGTAATTTGTAACAGCCACAAGAATTAGTGCTCAGAGTTGTAAGAAAAGACAATGAAAATTAAGCATATATCAAGTGGATTATCTAACAATTGTCGCAAGCAATTTCTAAGTAGTTTAACTATGAGTTAAGTTAGTGTATGCAGAAAATTAGTGTGAATTAGTAAGGTTGTAGCAATGTTTTGCAACAACAACAACCAAATTAGTGATCTAGGCTAAGTTAGGGTTAGATATAGTTAGTAAAAGATTAAGAGAATAAAGTTTGAGTGTTTGTTTGATCAATCCTTCACAAGAGCAATAGAAATCATTGCCTCTTGGGATTATGGAGTCAATTACAACAACAACAATAACTTGGAGAAATAAATGATAGTATTTGTCTAAGGATAAAGAGATAAAGTCTTGAGGTGTTGTCTCTTCAAGGCCTCAATATCTAAGTCTTAAATATGGCATTTAGCTAGAGTGCAAGCTCTTTTGGGCTCTAGTGAATTCCTCTTCTCCTTGGACACTTGAAAAATATTTGCAACAAGCTCTAGAAAAAAACTTCTAAAGTGCTAGCACTTTAGGGATTTAGAAGCTTATCTAGACAAGATCTTCTTAGCAATTAACAAGTGGAAAGGGCTAGAGAGAGGAAGAATCACTTTATGTCCATCTCCTAGGGTTTAAGAGCAAGCAATTTCATAATCTTAAACATGAACAAGTAAAAATATAACACAATATTTATAGCATAAACAAATTGCATATTTTTACTTACTTCACCAAGAAGAATCAAGCACAAACCTAGTTGAAGAATTTCCACCACAAAAATATCCAAGAGACATCACAAAATAGCTTCTCCAAGAGGTGTGCACTAGTTATTTCAGCCATAAAGGCCACTAGGGTGAAAATTTCAGATCTGCCTCTCTTGTGAGAGGAGTGTTATTATATTTGAGGCTAGCCATATTTATATGGGAAATCCTAGCCTCTTTAATCCATAAGTTATGTCTTTTCACAAAATCGATCCTACTTCTTAACTTTCTCATTAAGATTACATAAATCCAAAATTTACATAGAATAACCCTAAAAAGGGTGATGTCATCCCTTCTAGGGTGACATTAGGCTCTCAATGAGGGATGTTGAGCTGGGAAAGTGTAGTGTTAGGCCTCCAAAGGCTACATACCATGCCCACACATGCAAAAATACTCATCAAGAATCTCCCACATCATCCATCCATCATGCCCTAGACCTAGGTGACGTCATGGGCTGTGAGGGTGATGTCTAAGCCTTCAAAGGATAGTGTCCACGTGTGGGAGGATGGAAATTGGTTTCTCAGGCCATTCTAGAGTGCCTCCAAAGGAAATGACCCCCTTTATTGACTATGCAATTGGTGATCACAAGCATGCCCCAAACGTGGGGTCTCTACATCCATTATTGGGCTCCAAATCCCTCATGAAGGTCTGAACAAGTCATATCCTCATAAATACCTATTCATTGGGAAAGGTCCTGCAAAGACAAATAGATACGCCCTCCAAGGGTCCATAGGTCATAAGAATCATGTCGAGTAAGCCACGTCTAATTATCAAACCACCCGAACATGTGCATCAAACCCCCCTTTTCAAACAAAAAAAATGCTCAAAGACCTTATAAAATTTGTCAAATTTAGGTGTGGGAGGGGTTTCAAGGCATCTTATTGGGCCAGTCAATCCCCAAGTCAAGGGTGTTTCCCAAGGGAAACCCATCTAATCCATGTATGAGTATGAGGTGGAGTGGCGTAAAACTTATGGGAATGAGGTTCATGATATACAAGGGTTCATAGTCTCATTTATGAGTGCCTTTGTAGAGGGTATGTTGCACCTTCATTTTCAATGCAACCTTTTTCCAAGCCCATTTATTGCCATTAATTAATTAAAGTCCAAAAAAATTGGTTACTATAAGACATGGAAAGAAAAGAGTATTGAAATTTCAGTTGAAGCTAGATGTAGATAAAGTGCCATATGGATGGAAAGAAAGGGACATTGCATATGTGTATACAACTCAACAAGAGAGACATCTATATAATGTGAGTTTGCTTTTTGCAGGTCTTTCAATTCTTTTAGGAGAAATGTTTCATTGTTATCAAGACCTATTGGGCAAGCATCTAGAAGGTTATGATTTGGATTTTATCTTTTTCTAGCTACATTTCCCTATGGGCCTTCAACCCCTTCTTCCCATGAAATGAGGTATAATCCCTTCTTGGTTCAGTACACCCGAAAAGTCCTAAAAGATGAGGAGATGAAAGGGAAGAAGTATGGAAAGTGATAAGTATGACCAGGAGTGGTATGATGAATCTTCAAGGAACCCCCCATTAGCACCATGTCCCCGAGGGTGACTAAATTACTAGGACGGACTAACACCCACCAAGGTTAAATAAGGCAAAGAGAATAATTTTTAAGCAAGTGTTCTGTAATCAAGAAAGAATTCTTTGCAACATGTTCAAATGCTTCAATTATTAGGGTGACACTTACCATGATACCAGACTTATTACCTCATGAAGCAAGACTTGTTGTCCTCTGGGGCCATGTTAGTGTGATGGATGTTGCTCTGTTGTTGGTTATGTATGGTGGCACATCAATGAATAGGAGGGGCCCTGCGAGGCTATGCTAGCCAATCTGGCTCTCAACACTCCATGTCTTCTATTTGTGGGCCTCGATACATGATCTCCATAGTTACCCCTAGTGTGAAGGGGTAATGGAGCCTATATGTTGATTAAAGGCCAAAGATCCTATATGTTGATTAAAGGTTGGAGAGCCTAGGATTGTGATTTTATTTATACACTTGTTTTGTGATGTGCACTGAGGACAGTGAAAAAATAAGGGGGAGGGGAATGTAACATCCCCAATTTTAATTCCCTCAAATTATAATGTAATTGTATAAATGTGAATTAGGTTGGTGAGCCGACATGATTGGGGTAAAGAGACCATATCAATTAATATGGTTGAGGACCAAACTATGTATTATGTACATTGAAATGATTAATAAAAGTTGTAATCACCCATTGCGATACGAGAGGAATGAAAATGATGGGGGGGTATGATTCCACAAGAGAGAGGGGTCCAAGGGGGATTTTATTGATGGGTAATTAATCCAACCCACATTCCTAAATTATTGTGTTTTGTAAACCTTCTATTTTGTTGTTGAGTGTTCCCAAAGACAATCATTTATTTCATGTAAGAGGGTGGGTGTGAGGAATCACATCCCATAGTTATTGGGGAGCATGGGGCTGAAGTACAATCCACATTGGGAAAATTGAGAAATCAACTAGCTTGAGCAAAAGGAAATGTGTATGCAAAGTGAGAAGTCAACTAGCTTGAGGAAAAGAAAATTTGTATGTAGAGTGAGAAGTCAACTAGCTTGAGGAAAAGGAAATTTGTATGGAGAGTGAGAAGTCAACTAGCTTGTAGGTTGTTGTGATCACTCCTGAAGTAGCTGAGAGTTATTGAGGTCCATAGTTAAGAGATTCCTATCCAACAAAGTGCACTAGAAGCCATGATAAATTGATGGTACAGCCTGAGGGACTATGAGTAGTGAAGGAGGTACATTTATTAGGTTGTGCAGGTTGTGGAGAAGCGAGAGTTGGTGGATTGGAATTGTTGTAGGAGTAGAACCTGAGTTTTGGGTTGCTGAGTGTGGAGAGTGTAAAGCCAGAGGGCCAAATATGCTAGTGGAATCATAGGCTTAGGTCGGGGGTGGCCCGTTCTTGAGATTTGGAACAGTATTGCCTATGGTCGAGAGGTTCACCTTCGTTTACATCCAGTTGGATTATATTTATAAACAGATAAGTGTTCTATTGTTTATTTATGATTATTCCAATGTATAAATGATTATTGAATGTTGCACATTTTTTGTGTGCTTACTGGGTGCATTCATGTCTTTATAAATGTTATAGGTGCATGGGTAAATCAACGTATGGTTTTGTTGTAAAATTTATGGGTATGTTTCCCCTTGGTTTTCTTTTATATGTATGGGGGCGTTTTTAAATTTGTTTTTAGCAGGATAAGTTGTTTTCCATGGTGACGATACTCAACTTGGAGGTTGGGTATGTTACACCTAAGCTAGTGTGGTTGTTTTTGTATTGTTTTGACTTAGTGCATAGCACTATTATGGTGTTATGCTTAGCTTTGGTTATGGTTTATTCTTTGGTTATGTTTCTATGTGCTAAGATGTGCTAATTTCCTTGGTATATTATAGTTAGATTTGTTGCATCTCCTAAACCACAGTGTATATTGTAGCATCAAGTTTATGTGCTAAATCACAATAGTGCCCATCATCAACAATGTGCACTTCAATCCCTACACTAGAATCTAGGTCCAAAAAATACCAACAATAGGATGAAGTTGGTCAATGCTTCTCAAATTTCTTAAAGCCTAGTCTAGAGCTCAACTTCACTCTACATAAATAGTTGAATGATTTCTCATCTATCCATAATTCATATTATGTCCATTCTAATCCCATACATGTAGAATGTCTTGAAAAGTTACATGTAATTGTAAAACATTTAGTTGAATATTTAATTGATCACGCCACAAAGGGTGGTACCACTTTGGGTATATAGACACCTTGTCTCTTTATCTTGTAGGCACCTTTGTGATCATTGTTTCAACAATTCATAAGACTAGTCTACCACCTTTGCAATCACCTAAATTTAGCACTAATTTAGTTATAGTAATGGTTACTATGATGATTGGCATTAGCAATGTTATTTTGTCACATGTCCTTCCATGTGATTGCAAGTCCAATGGGAGAAAGCATATGATTCCAATGGAGAATTACTTGGACCTCCTTGTTGAGTCATGGAATTGACATCTTTTCACACCTTTTTCCCTTATTTTTAATCTCTTTTCACTTACTCATAACCCTATAATAGTCCATTTTAATGCTCATATATGGGATATAGGCTCAAGGCATCTTCCATTTTCATTTTTTTGGTAATTTGATTGATTTTATGATTAAACATGAGAAAAAGAATGCATTTTGCATTTATCTTTGAAAAATGGGTTAGTTTGTTGATTGTTGCAGGAATAGTTAAAACTTGCAGCAACTACATAACAAATTGAAACTTGTAGAGGTCTTTTGATCTCATATTAGTGCAACAGCAAGAAGGAAAAGGAAAATATGGGCACGTTCCATATTTTCAAGAGATGGGTCATTGTCCATATGAGAATTCCATATATCAGGGAATTCCATATTTCAAAACAGATCCATATCTGAAGATTTGTGAACTGGGTCTTTGAGAGTTTTGGTATGAGGCAAAGTCAAACCAGACATCTCCACAAAAAATATCAACAACCCAGAATTTACTTTGAGGGATATCATTGATTTACTAAATCTCTAGTTATTTCCTCTTGCTCCAAATCTGTACAGTCAAGAAAATTTGAATTCCTCTTCAACCACCAAAGATATGCCATGGATTTGGGATCATCAATCAACTATCTTGGATATAGAGAAAATCTTGCAAGTCTTGATATGATTAGATTTGAGTTGTTAGAAAAGATCTTGGAATTATTTATACGTTGATTTTTAGTTGTTAATTATTAGCAAATGGTTGTAACCACATGGGAAATTTGTGGATTTTCATTTAATATTTGTTTCAAGCAAGCTTGTGTATAAAAGAGAGTGCCTTATCCATTCTAGAGAGGGGATTCTTAGAGGAATAGTCCAATACATCATGGGTTAGTTTTGTATGTTGTAAATACAATTTTGCTTTCAAATTATTAAAACTACACTTTCAGCTCTAGTTATGGCATGGATTTAAATTTTTTTGGTTATGTAGTTTCTAACAGTGTGTTTCAGAGAAGGAAGGGACCCCTTGTTCTGGTAGATTGTTTTCCATTTTTATTTGTTGTTCATTTACATTTCTTGCATTGCACTTTGGATTCACATTTCTTGTCTGTCATTTCAACTTATTGTTATGTGGTGTGCAAATAGGTTTTCATAAGTGAATTCATTTAACTTCACTAAATACAAGAAGGATTAAAACAGAGTATTGTTGTAACTAAGTTCAAATTGTCAATTTGAAAGAAAAGATTGCAGCCTGCTATTTGACAATTCATGACCTGATTGGATTATAAGTTATATTGTAGATCATTGCAAAAATAACCTTCTGAATTTATGACTTGCCTTTCTTTATTGATTTTTGCATTTCTAGTTTGAGTGATCATTGATTAAGTGATATTATTCGAAAATACCAAATCATAGCACTGTTGTAGAAAGATTCAATTCTTGAAGTTGGATACTTAATGCAACATAATTCTTTATCATTCTTGGGTAAAGAAGGGTATAACTCAACAATAATATTCTCGCAGTTTTAAAACTTCATTTATTCTTGAAAAGTCATTTCTTGGTATAATTTTATTTTTATTTGTAGGCATATTAAAAACTACAAAGGAATTATTCTTGCATATACTGTTATGTTACACATTATTTTGTCGCAACTCATAATGTTCACCTACTTTCCATCATCCAAAGATCAAAAGCCATGATCACTGAAGAAAGACCTTTCCTTGAAAGAAGCTAGAATGTATTTAAAAACACTTTTTTGTGAAAGTGTTGCATGTTGCACCATAGCAGCATGCGACAATGTCTCATGTTGCTAGTTCACAGGGTGTGACATTGTTTGAAAGGGAGGAAAAAGAAGAAATTTGCTAAGTTTCTAGAAGAGAAGCTTCGGATATGAGGTGTCCTCGATCGGTTTGGATCTCACCCATACTCTTGATTTGGGGAGATCCTAACCTCTTATCCTAACTTCCTCTTCAGTCTATAAAAGGAGACTTCTCTCATAAGAAAAGGTTAATAGATAATGGAGAATAACTAGTAGTGAAGAGTGGTTGATAGCTTTAGCTTCTAATTTTTGATTAGAATATTGTTCTTTGGCCTTGAGAGATTCTTGTGTCAAAGTATTCAGTTGATGGTGTTGGAACTCATGGAAGCAATGTGGGTATTGGAGAAATGAATCATTGGAAAGAGCCTCACAACACCAAGGTGTTGGTTGTAACTCTTCCATTATTATTAATGTAGTAACATCTTTCCTTTCCAATAGAGATTGTTTATTGTAAATTGTCTTTCTTACATTTCTCCTTGGTCATTTGTATAGATTTGTCAAAATACTAATATTTCTTTCACTAGTTAGCATGTCTTCTTATGCAGGTTTCCATTCAAAAACCTCTGGATCAAGTAGGAGCTATAATTAGCAAGGACAACCATCGATAAAAAGGTATGAGTCCTTACTTATCAATATTTTGATTGTATGAATCTAAGGAAAGTAACATGATATGTGTTGTTTTGTTCTAGCTTTGGGTTCCCAAGCTAGGGAGATTGGTTTGTGTCCACATTGATTAATTTGTTTGATAACAAAATTGGTGACTCCACTGGGGAATGATCCTCTGGATTTGTTCTCTTGGTCTTTCTTCCTTACCTTGTTTTATTTCTCTGAGTCATTGCCTGATACTGTTTAATCATTAGACCTTGAAATTCACTGGAAATTTTCCATTAAAAAAAAATCAAGTTTTTTATTGATTGTCGCACTCTCCATTTGAGATACAGAGCGACATTGTCGCACTGTACTGGTATGTAGCATGTGACACTCTTGGTTGTCACACTGTGTTACACAGTAGCCTACGAAACTGCTTGACAGAACAATTTTTTGTATACTCTTTCTGTCATAGATTTAAGATCTGGCTCTTGCTGTGAATTTTAGGTTGTCTTAACAATCTTCTTAGCAGTTTTAAAGTTTGATTTTGACAATTTGTTTCATTATTGAAATTTTTCGATTATTAGATTTGTTTTGGCAATTTTTTGCTTATTTCTGAAAGGGGTATAATCTCTTAGCTTTGTCTTCGAGTCTCTTTCATTTTGGCTTTGGATTGTTGTTACCCAAGTGTTTGTTTTTGGATTATTTGGTGAAAAGAGAGTTTTTCTTTTTATTGGATGCTTTATTTTCCAAAACAAAACAAAAAATTACACATTTTCTAGATTGCTCTTGCTTTCAAAGATTTTTTTTGCTTTCTATTTAGCTTTATCATTGAAAAAAAAGGTTTGATTCTTGCATTGCATTAGTTGGAGGGAATTTATAGTTGTTTTGAGTAGTGAATTTCTTGGTATTTATGAAGATTTGGGACATTGTGCATTCATGAATATAAAAGTTTTCTCCCTCTCGTAATATAGTTTTCAATGAAATGAAATATTTCATTTTCATCTCTTTGCATCATTTTGATTCGGTCAAAACATCATCTTGTCCATGCCATTTCCCTCTTGAGTAAACAACAACCATAAAATCAACACCAATAAAATTTATTCGATATTTTTTTACCGGTAGCAAACCAACATTAGATTGGTAGTAGGGATTTGGAATAGGTGTTGAGGTTAACTCTCCAAAGCTACAAAACAACTTAGAATCCTGGGATAGGGAGAGAAATACATTTTCCACATCATTGTTTTGGGAATCCCTTCTCACACAAGGGTCAATCACGAGGTCACATTGGGGCCATCATAGTAATTAACCATGCTTTGTTGGTCTTGGTGGCGTGGTATACACGTATTACAAATGATGTCGAAAGACACTTGGGGATCACTTGAGAGGAAACTCTCAAGGGGATTTCGGGTCTTAATTTCCCTACCCTTGCATGTATACCCGAATTTCAACTATTTCCCCATAATTTTGTTGTTGTAAGTGGTAACCTTAGCAGATTTTATCTTTAGGATTTATACACAAGGTGACGGTGAAGGGTAAATATTTGTTGTACGTAGGACAGATGTTGGTCAAACTCACTCAAGATCCTTGGAGGGTAACCCACGGTTTTACCATGAGGAAGATTGCACAAGGGTGTAAGTTCGTTAAGCAGGTCACCAACGTAACCGTTCCCCCCACTCTATCCCATCCCCTTCTCATTTTGATCTCACAATGTTGTATTTCATCACCAACTAGTGTGTCATTGTGAGAAGATCTTTTGTTTGTGTGTTTTCTTCCTAGAATTTTTAGCAAGTGTTGTTTGTTTTCTCTAGCATATCATAGGTATAATTGGTAATTGTTAGTGAATTTTATAGTGGCAGAACATCTTCACCATTCTCGTAGAATACAACCAGAAAACATAGAACAATTTGAAACCGTAGGAGAATCTAAGGTAGTACAAAATGGAACTTTAGAACTTGAGGAACCTGAGATTGAAAGGACGGAGATTATTGATCTTGATCTTGTTGAACCTCAACTTATTGACCCTGAAATAGTTGAGAATTTTCCTTTGTCACTAAGTTTAGTTTCAACACCTTCACTTTCTAGTCCTCAACAAGATATTCCTTCATCAAGTTCCATATCCGTCCCATCACATGTAACTCCTTGAAACTCTATTGTTTCAAACAGATTAGAATTCACTCCTATACAGGTTAGCTCTCACGAGTCTGTTTATTCAGAGGTTGGTCTTATTATTGTAGAAGATATCCTAGGAGAGAGTCATCTTCATTTTAATCCACCTATAACAAATTTAGAAGGACCTCTTCTTATCCAATTACCTACACCAATTCTATCTCCCTGGCGGGACAATGCTTGGTATCAATATTTAATTGTCGACATTCAAACTCCATGTTTACGTACACCATAATATTTTTTCACTGGATCTACCATAGATCAGCTGACATCTACAAAATCTATATTAGGAAGTACCGAAATGAAAACCTCACCTCTTACTATGGGTGGAACTTCCATACACAGTGGGTCTAACGTATCTTATGATTTTGGTGGACCTTCTATACCTCCTGGGTATCAATCACTTAGCAGAACCTTTTATGGATATTTGACCAATGCCTCACTTTTTCATTACCCCCCTTGGTCATTTGGTATGCCTAGTTCATTTAGTATGTCTATTCCAAGTATGGTACATACCTTGCAAACTAATGTTTCTTATGGATCTATTTAACAAACTAGTTTGACGAGTGAGATGAGTGTTGTAATTCAATTGTCTATCGGACCATCTATATATTTGATCGGTTGTCAACCATCTGTGGGGATATCTATGCCTTTGAATGTCATTCAATCCGATATAGTATATGTTCCTACTGGAGGGCAACCTTTTGTAGGACCATATTTTCCTGCTGGGGGGAAACCTTTTGTAGTACCACATTTTTTTGCTTGGGGGAAACCTCCGTTAACTGGGATAAATCCTCCTTTTGGAAAACAAACTCCTATTGGAAATTTCCCTTCCTAAATTTATCCTCCTTTTGGTCAATAGCCTCCTTTTGGTCAACAACCTCCTTTTCGACAACAACCTCTTTTTGGTAAAAAACCTCCTCTTGGTCCCCAAATTCCTCTTGGTCAACAACCTCTTTGGTCAGTAACCTCCTCTAGGAAACCCCACTAGAGGACCCTCTCAATTAGGATTTATGCAACCCACTGGTACCCAAATATTTAGTGGTGCTTCATTCCCTGGAATGGAAAGCACTCCATCAAATTTACCTCAAGCCGATGGGGCTAGTGGAACTCAAGTGCCTATTGGCCAACCTTTCCACACATATACTCCTTCAACTCATGCTACTGGTACACAAATAGTTATGGGACCACCCTATCAGGTTTAGCATCCTGATGGAGATCAGATTCTCGTAACTGTAGCATATTCTCAATGGGTATATCCTCCCCCTGAGAGCTAATCCTCATGTTGCTTACCAATATCCCATGTTTCAACAACCTGTGTTTAATAGAAAGTTACCATTCCTAGCAACATTAGACTTACTCGATCTATCGCAGTTAACGAATGATCCCATTTTTCATTCTCCTTTTTGGTTGCCTATCCTTGCCAAGTTACCAAGTGATATTCCAAAGTTCAATGGGAAACCTGGAGAAGACCCATCAAATCACGTCATGACTTATCATTTATGGTGTTCTTCAAATTTCTTAAATGATGATTCTATATGTTTACATCTTTTCCAATGTACTCTTACTTGGAGTGATACTAAATGGTATATAGAATTACAGTGAGGAACTTTTCAAGACTTTAATTTGTTAGCATTATCCTTTTTTACTCATTTCCAACTACCAATTCATTATGAAACTGGAACAGAAATTTTAACCTCATTACGAAAGTTGACATCGACTCATATTTCTGATCATAGCCATGAATGGAGACGTCGATGTCGTTTGATTAAAGCTAGTATACCAGACCAATCATTGGAAGATTGGTTTACTAAGTCATTACTACCTCATGTTTCCCGTGATGTCGTTATGGATGGTGTTGTAACAAAGGAGCATGCTATTCCTCGTGCTCAGTATTTAGACCTTGTTTATTCACAATCTCGCATGTTATATCATATGATTTTGTAGGCTCCTCTCCCATCAGCTAATCCAACTATTGTACCTCCTACATAATCTCATGTCATTGACGGTGTGGTGGGTTTTGTTACCCAAGACTCTACGAGTAAACCTTTTGGTCAATATAACCCTAAGGTTACTCGTACTGCTACCACTCAAAACACTTCACCGCGTGCTACTACTCCTGGTAAAACTTCTGAGATTAACACGGTCCAGTCCACAACCATCGGTAAATCTCAGCAACCTAGAAGTAAGAAAAAGGGAAAAGGAAAAGATACACAAAATTCCCCACAATAGGAGAAACCAAAAACTCAACCTATTGTGGATACACAAAAGTGCAAGCCTAAATATCCTTGTCTCACTTGCGAAGAATACCATTATACTAAGGATTGTCCGCGTCGTGACGACGTTAATTGTTTTCTTAAAGAAACTTCAACCACACCTGTCATTTTGATAAATCCTTTCCCATCTTAAAAGACTCAAATGGTTGCGCAAGATCGACCCTCTGCCTCTGGAATCTCTTATGTACTTATGTGTCAAGAAAATATTGAACAAGTTTTCTTAACAACACAAACCAAAGACTATTGTTCTCCCAATGGAAGTGTTGTTGATCAACCTTCTACCTCTACTCCTGCATCTACATCTCGTTCATCTACTACTGGTCATCTTCAAATTGATCAGCCCGGTTCTGACATAGTGATCCGACCACCTCCAAAAGGTGTTGTTCATAAGTCGTCTTTTAATCTGCATGCGCAAGCTGCTCAAAAACATAATATTGTAGAAGACTTAGCTCATGCAGCCTCTACAATGTCGGCCCTCAAAGTCCTTCAAAGTTTCCCTCATAATGGAAAGCATTGTTGTCATCCATTGGTGGAGTTGATCCAGGTGATGCAAATATGATAGTTTTTTATTTCGAAACGCATTTTCCAAGACTTCCCCGCCAACTTGCTTTTCAAATTCAAGTTATTGTGCGAGAGAAAACCATTTTTCATACCTCTATTGAATAAGGACCTCAACCTGCATAATGTCCATCAGTTGCTGGAAATATTTTGGTTCTCCTTCACTCAATCAATCACCTACTACATTAAAATCTTTTGACGGTAGAGGATTTAAACCCTTTGGAGTACTCAACGCATTGCCAATCGAATTATAAGGTAATATGGTTATTGTTGATGTAGAAGTTGTCAACATGCCACTCGACTATAATCTTTTACAAGGTCGTAGCTGGATTTTTTCCATGTTCATTGTTGTTTCTACCTTGTTTCGTGTACTTCGTTTCCCTCATAAAGGAAAAATAGTCACGGTATTCCAACTTGCCTACTTTAATTCTGATTCATGCATTGGTAATGTTCCTTTAATATAACAAATCCCATATACTTACGAGGATGTTGGAGTGGGTCTTCTAAAATATTCAACACTAATGAGAAATTTTCCGCTCCCCACACCCAATATTTCTTCCCTCTTGCCACCCGACATTCCTCCTATTGTCGCTCAAATAAACATGATTTCAACTGGTGCTAGTAGTTCCCTTGAATCATATGATCCTTGGCTAGTACCCAGTCCTACACAACATGAGAGATATGGAAACCAAATGTCGCTTAGTCCGATTGAGTTGGCTTATCAAGCCATCCAATCCGCCTATGTGGCCAATTCTTATACTGTTGGTTGAACGAATCCAATTTTAGATGAATACTCTCATTCCTCTTGGCTTATTTCTACTTCATCTCCTGATCCTTTTGATGATACTTCCCCTACTAATGAAATTATCATGGATATTATGCCTTTGTAGGGCACTCCATGGGATGATGGTCATCATCATTCCTCGTTTCTCCCTGAGCTTGAGGCTATTGAGAATCATTTAGAATTTTAATTTCCATTTGAGGAAATTGTGATTTCCCAAACTCCCATCTTAATCCATGATGTTTTTTTCTGAAGGGAATTTAGGGAATATCTTCGTTACTATGCTCATTAATATTTTGGTAAACCGTGATGTTGTGGAAAACATTCATATAGGTGCATCTTGTTCCTCGGATTAAATTCGAACTTATACAGCCTTATTCCAAGAATTGTGTGATGTATTTGCTTGGTCTTACGAAGAAATGCCTGGTATCGATCCACAAACTTTCATTCACGAAATTAAGATATATCCCGAATCCAAGCCTATTCAACAAAAGCTTTGTCGTGTTCATCCACGAAAATCGATTGTTATTAAAGTCGAAGTTGAAAAACTTCTTAAAGTCAGTTTTATTTATCCTATACATCTAACTGATTGGGTTTCCAATCTTGTTGTCATCATGAAGAAACAAGGAATGATCTGTGTATGTATTGATTAGAGGGATATCAATCGGGCTTGTCCGAAAGATAATTATCCAACCCCTTTTATCGACTAGATAGTCGATGACTGTGCCAGCAGTGAAATATTCTCATTTAGGGATGGTTTTTCCGGCTATAATCAAATAAACATACTACCATCGGATCCACATAAAACTTCCTTTATTTTTCCTTGGGATACTTTCGCTTATCGAAAGCTTCCTTTCGGACTTAAGAACGTTGGTGGTACTTTTTAACGAGATATGTCTTATGCATTTCATGAAATTAAGCAAATTTTTCAACCCTATCTTGATGATTTGCCTACACATTCCATGCAATGTCAAGATCATCCACAACATCTACGAGCCATATTCCTTACGTGTCGACATTAAAATATTTGCTTAAATCCACATATATGTGTATTTTGTGTGGAATCGGGATGCCTCTTAGGTTTCATCATATCCAAGCAAGGAATCTGTGTTGATCCCTTGAAGATTGAGGCCATACTGAAATTACCTCCTCCTTCAATGTTACGCCAAATCAAAAGTTTGGAAGGGAAGGCAAACTTTTTACGTTGATTCATTCCCAACTATGTTGAATTGACCAAAGTTTTTACTCGACTTCTTAAGAAAGGGGCTCCTTTTGTTTGGGATGACATCGTTCAACGGGCATTTGATTCTTTGAAGCATGCATTGACTCAAACCCCATTGTTACATCCCCCAGATTACGGTCGAGATTACCTTTTGTACATTGTCGCTTCTCACAGTACCATTGATATGGTGCTTGTCCAAGAGGATGAATCGCATTATGAACATGTGATCTACTATTTAAGTAGGAGTCTTACCACTTCCAAAATCAAATATTCACATGTGAAGAAATTGCCATTGGTTGTTGTTCAAGTTGTCCAACGTTTTTGTCACTACATCTTATTGCGTAAAACCACCATCATTTCTTATTGCAACCCCATGCAACATATTCTGACTCGGTAGGTGCTAGGGGGGAAATACTGCAAATGGATTATTATTCTACAAGAGTTTGATTTGAAATTTGAGAAAGCCAAGTCAAAGAAATCTTTGGTTTTTGCTGAGTTAATTTGTGACCTTCCCTCGGCTGAAACAAAAAATGTGGCAGAAGATTTGATTCCTGATGAATCTATTTTTCTGATCAATTCCTCATATCCATGGTACAGAGACATCATAATCTATCTCCAGACCCAAACCTTTCGACCTAATTTGTCTAGTACTGAACGTCATTACATTTGATACCAAGCTCGACAATACATTATTGTTGGTGATACCCTTTATCGTCATGGTGTTGATTATATTTTCAGACGGTGTTTAACACATGAAGAGGTCGAGAGAGCTCTTAACGACTGTCATGTCGGAACATGTGGTGGTCATATTTATGGGTATTCCACTACCCAAAATATTCTACAAGCCAGATATTTGTTTCCCTCGCTAATTAAGGATTGCATCCTTACGTTCCAAAAGTGTCATGCATGCCATATCTAAAATCATAAATTGTGTGCGCCTCCTTCTCCTCTTCACCATGTAGTTTCCGCTAGTCCATTTTCTAAATGGGGCATTGATTTCATGACATGTAACCCTCACTCAATCGGGGGGCATGGGTATATTATTGTCGCCATGGATTATTTCACTAAGTGGGCCGAGGCAATGCCTACATTCAATAACACTAGGAAAACTGCAACCCTTTTTTTTAATCACATTATTGCTCAATTTGGTGTGCCCCAAGCCATTGTCACCGATCATGGCACTCATTTTCAAAATTACATGATGTCGTAATTAACTGCCAAGTTGGGTTTATGGCATGAAAACTCAACTCCTTATTATCCGCGGGCCAATGGCCAACTCAAAGTCATAAACAAAGTTTTGACAACGATGCTTCGTCGGATTATAGGGATTCACAAATTATATTGGTATACAATGATTTTTTTGGCATTATGGACAGATTGAACCTTGGTCAAAAAATCTATGGGTTTTACGCCATTCCAATTGGTATATCATTTAGAAGTTGTGCTACAAATTGAATGTGAAATACCATCCTTGAAGCTAGACATTGAATTACTTCCCAATACCACCACTGAGGAAGAACCTATTTTGTACTTGACATGATTAGATGAAACTCGTCGTGACGTCGCTCTGGCTAATGAAACCCATAAGAAACATGTCAAATCTTAACATGATAAAATCGTTAGACATCATGTGTTCTGTGAAGGAGACTTGGTCCTGTTATATGATCAAGATCGTGAACTATTGGGGGTAGGTAAATTCAAGCCCATGTGGCATGGCCCTTATGTCGTTAAACATGTATTAGAGAAAGGTGCCTATGAGCTAGTGGATTATGTTGGGATTCCTTTGGCTGAGACTCGGAATGGGATTACCTAAATAAGTACTATGCCTAGAGTCATTCTACATAAGTGCTTTGTATATGTTGTACCATATTTTTGGTGTGTTATCTTTTTGTTTTTGCAAAACCATTTCTATTTGCCGCTGCTTATCTTGCATTGTGCTTGATTTGCAGATGTCGGCACTCCCTTTAACTTACATTGGCTTTGTTGATGGTGCTATCTATAGTACCCAAAACCTTGCATCTAATGCATGGGAAATCTACATGCCTATCGATGAGTTGATAAGTCTACATGGTATATGCCTTGGTCATGCAACTAACAATATCATGGAATATAGTGCAGTCATTGAACTGTTGACTGAATCCATGTCACTTGGAATTCTAATGTTGTTTGACTCGACTCTCAACTTTTAGTACTGCAGTTAAGTAACATTTATTCTATCAGAAGTCCTACTCTATTATGTGTATATTTAAGGGTTTGTCTCTTGGAAAGAGAGTTTGACTATTTATAATATCAACACATTCCAAGTGGTGTTGCAAGAATTGACTCTAGGTTGTAATAGAGACAAGCCTTAGCACATTTTGAAGAAAATAATAATGGGTTGATTAATCAGCTATTTGAGGCTTTTGGATCTAGGTCTAAACGAGCCTTTCAACCATTACAAATCATAACTAAAGAGGCATGACCTTGTCTGTTAAATCCATTTAAAATCATGAGGATGGATAGAATATGTACGTAAAAAAAACTGAGAAGGTAATCAGGTATCCATGGATGATAAATCTAACTCCCTGCCCAATTAGAAGAATAACACTAGATAAAAATATCTAAACATATGTCTTGTTTTACTCATATCAAAACAGAGGAAAAACTATGAACAAATAAAACTTGTAAGTTAAGCAAAAACAATTAAGATGCAGGTCTTGTTTTTCTCACAGCAAAACAAAGGAAAAACTGCACTTAAGGGGATGCTCTTAAATTTTCCACAGTAGAAATTTCACTGAATTGTAACCATTACAAGCTGAATAAATGAATGAGTGGAAGAAAGAAGATTAATGACAACGTGAGAAACAAAACACTGGGAAAGACAAGATTTAACTCAACAAGGTTTAGAATCTCTTTGTTTTGCAGAATGTTTTTATTGAAAGAAACTTTGCATTACATTCCCAGGCCAAAAAGCTCTTGGGCTGCCCCCCCCCCCTACTATTGTTTTCTGATGATGATTTTATTATCATGGAATGATGAACTGAATGCCTTTAATTCCGGAACTGATTCCTCAATTGTTGCCTTAGAATCTGGAACTGGGTTTGATGTTGATCCTCTGCCTGAAAATATTCCTTTGAATCTGAAGCTGACTTTGTCCAGAAGAAGTCATGTTTGAATTAAAATTTGGGTATCTTGACACCTCAAGTCTATGTGTTGTCACATTTTACCAATAAAGGAGGAAATTGTAACAAGACAGCTACAATTTTTCCATCCATATACCACTGCAACTTCTTCAAGTACACAAAATACAATGATGTTGTACAAGGTACAAGATCTGCTCCATTAAGAAAATCACTTTCCTCGAGAACAATTCGAGTATCAATATCTGCACAAAAACCTCCACAACCACTCAAATGAGTGTTTCTTAGTGGAACATGAAAATTCGATAAGGTATCAAATTACTTGTTGAACCTATATACACTAGCTGCCATGTGAATTTGTTCGCTTTGGGCTGTGCGAACACTTTGGATTTGGATAGAAGTTCATTAATTTTATGCAATTTCATTTTAAGGTTACTCTAACCATCCAATAATTGCTTGCTTTGCACAGAACTACCACCAGCTTCTATCGATTTATAGTCTTCCACATAGAAAGATAAGGAGATGGAAAACATATGCAGTGCTAGGAAGAAGATCATCATTATCATGACAACGATCTGCTATTGCATCAGGTTGATGTCAATCGATCTCTCAATCCTAGAATTTCACATCCACAAGGCATAGCTGAAATTATATTTGTGTCTTCAGGACAAATTATACTTTCCCTCTTTCCTTGAACAGAGGAAACTATATGACAAAGACTCGTTGATTAAGGTTCTAGCTCGTCGTCGTCACCAGGAACTAATTCTTTTGCAGGAAAAATCGTAATAGAATGCCCATCCCTTTTCACCATGACATGTTCTGACTGCATTTTTTTCAAAGCCTCCATGGATTTCTCTGCATTACTCTCTTTCTAGACACAGCTTTCCATTAAATTTATCCATGATAATTTGGAACTTTGTATTTGGGAAAAATCAGAGCCTCACAATCTTTATATTCCATGTTGTTACAAATTGCATCTGGGTTGTGATTCTTTTGATACTTTATGCTAGGGTTTGAATCTGAACTATGCTTTGAAACCATTGTGCATTGATGATTCATCACAAATTTTTGTGCCTGTTGAATCAATTCATATATACAATATGCAAATACCGGGACAATTGATGGCTATTTCACAAATTTCACAAGCCGTTTGTTTGACAACTTGGATTTTTCTAGTAGATAATACAATAGGATTGAATGCCTTGCAAATTATACAATTGTGACCCCAAAACTGGACTTCGATGAAGTTTTATTGTCGTTGATGTTTGTGCACCTTCCTAAACGTCCCTGTTTAATGATACTCTATCTGCTTAGAAGTTGGATGAAGGCAAGTCTGCAAAGGGTTTCTTTTTTCAAATCTAAGCAGATCATAGGATTTCATTTGAAGAGAATCCCTAGGGATGTTATTGAGCCCAAACACTAGTTCTTAGATCACTTTGATGCTAGATGAGGATCACAATGTTTGATGATCCTGATACAGTATATGGCCAATGGGACCGAGAGGAACATTGCAGGAGGAACCCTGACTTCGGGCCTTCGGGCTTCAAGTGAAATGAGGAGTGGGAATTTGAATTCATCTAGTGTTCAAAACTCCCAAAGTGGAACCCGATGCTCGGAACGATGACCAAAACGAAAATTAGTGTGTGTTTAAACATCGGGGATGTTTGAAGACCCGGAGTATCTGACTGGCATCGATCTGGCGATGATGTGAATGGTCAGATGATGAGTCCTTAGAACCCAGGAATCTGACACGGATCTTCAATTTTTGCATCTTGTCAACTGGATTCAATTTCCCAACAGTGTTATACCCAAAAGATTATTCATAGTCATCACAGTTTCCAATCATAGTGACAGTGGAGTAACATCCAGAAGAAAATGGTCCTGGACCTCTTCATCACTTTCTCCACTAAAAATTGCAGCTTGGACTATAGTGCCATAAGTGAAAAAAACTTCACCAGGGTTGATGCTCTTACAGAGCCTCTTTCCATTAAAGAAATCATGTAAAAATTGTTGCACATCCTCTTGCCTCATGGCCTTAGTGCTTGGTTACCAATGCTAGCTTGTGGAATTGTTTCGCGTTGTCAATGCTTGGACACTGGCTTTATTCGGTGCTTGACACATGCTGTGTTTTTTTTATTTTTTGCATTTGGGATATATCTCACATTTTTCGGATGAAAGAATTTGTAAGTGTTTTTATACGTCAATGTTCCCTCAATTGTTTGACGCATAGTGCGCCCCTTTTGGGCCCCCTCATGAGCTCCTCCTCCATGTGACTGGATGCATGGTGCTCGGTCTCGGCTGACTTGTGTTGTGTTGCAGGTGCTTGGCTCAGTGCTTTAATTGGAGATTGGGACTGTGAGGTAATTGGCCCAATATTTTTTGCATAAAAAATTAAATAAGCCTTTTATTTATTATTTTTTCTTTTTACCAAACTTTTAAATTAATAATAAATTATTATTTTAAAATTATATAGAATAATTTTAAAACAATATAATTTATATATAATTTTATATAAAAAAAAAAAAGAACTGTAGCTTGGTTTAATATAACAAAGGCAACTTGGCATTTTTAAGACCCTTTTCAAAGATCGAGGAATTGCGAACAAAGAGAGATGGAAGGGCCTTAAAAAATATGATGCAAGGATTTGATATTTTGACGGTAGAAAAGCTTGGAGAAAATGGCGAAAGGTTTAGAGGTTTACTACGGCTACAAATATTACGCCATGC